>CANDYM010000579.1:0-12000 GCA_947397865.1 Polietes domitor
ATTTTAAGCAAGACAAAAACAAGAACATTTATTGTATGCAAATATTTAATTTAGGCAATTCTATCCATCTATTCGTGTAATCAAAGTAAATGTCGCAATTATTATCCGATCGTAACAAAAATTGGCACAAGTGAGTTCTGCGGTCCAATAACGAACCCTAACTAATTTAAAGCAAATCGGTTCAGATTTAGATATAGCCCCCATTCAAATTTCACTTTTTGGACACTGCTATAAAAAACTACTGAATATTTTCTCAAATTTCTTTTTTTATTTGAAAGTACAATCCTTCCGGTTAATAATGGAAAATAATTTCATTCAAATGGCTGCCTCGGGCACCCCACAAATAATAGTCCTACGGTTGAATAGTTGAAAAAAAAAACGTTAGATGGCGGACCCTTATATAGCTCCCATACCAATGTCTCCTATGATTTACTTTTTCCGCTCTAGAAACCACATATTTCAACAAATAACTTTTTTTGAAAATGCTATAAAAAACTACTGAATACTCATACAAATTTCGCTCCCAATTTGACTTTTTCCCCTCTAGAAACCAATTTAAACAGATTTTCATCCAATTTGGCATAAAACCTTGGACTAGAAACATCTCTGGTGAATGTGGGTCAGATCGGTTCAGATTTAGATATAAATTATCTCCCATACAACTTTCGGCATCCACTTAACTTTTTGGGCTCTAAAAACCACATATTTTATCGGCTTTCTTCAAATTTACTATACCAACTTGTCGATCATATTTCCAATACCATTATGTGGGTCGATCATAAAAATTTCGCTCCCGTTTTTTCCGCTCTAGAAACCATATATTTTAATCGATGTTCTTCAAAATTTGGCAAAATAAATTGTTTTTAAACTTGAAAAGTCTATAGTGAATGTGGGCCAAATCTTTTCAGGTTTTAATACAACACTCATGCAAATGACCAACCCGAGTTAACTTTTTTCTCTGAATGTATTACTGATTTTGATCTAATTTTGCAGAGCACGTTATATGGTACGTTGTGAAAATATGTCACATCGAATCTTGATGTAGTCCCCTACAAAAATCGTTTCCGATTTCACTTTTTTGCCAGAATTCAATTGTAATGGGGTAGAAAGTGGAGGGTATCATATAGTCGGCTCCGCCCGACTTTATCTTTTCCTTTCCCATTATAGCAAAAACGTGGACCATAAAGTATTATTATCTGTAGCGGGTGAAATGGGACAAAAAGGGATTTAAATGGTACCTATCAAACGACAACAGCTAGAGAACACGAAAATCGCTGTGTACAATCCTCTAATCGAGTAGATGCATAATCTAAAAGTATTTTTCGTACTTTTAGATGATAGAGGTGATGATGTACCAACCAAATGGCTGCGCCTAAAATAATGATAATCGGTGTATACATTCCTCTGCTTGCGTCAAATAAAGGGATTTTTGAAATTCGAACTTTTAGGGGTTAAAATGGAAAAAAGGGAATACAAATTGTACCAACTTAATGACAGCAGCTAGGATCATGAAATATTTTATATATATTCTACTGACTACGTAGACACGAAAATAAAATGGTATCTTCAAATTCGAAGATTGCTGCCTTATATTTATGTATACCCTTCACTTGTGTATTATGTCTTTGTGCATTTGTTCGTAACACCAAAACCGAAATAAGATAGACCCATCGTTTATTATACAGATCGTCTTAGAAACACTTTCTGAGTTGATTTAGCAATGTCCGTCTGTCTGTCGGTCCATCTATTTTTGTAGCCAATTATTACCCCCAAATATGATCTGATCCTTACGAAATTGGCAAAATTAAATTTTGTGGATCAAGGACGGGCGCTATTTAATTTGAAGCAAATCGGTTGAGATTTAGATATAGAAACCATACAAATTTCGCTTCCAATTTGACGGTTTGCGCTCTCGAAAACATATATTATGAAAGATTTTCTTCAAACATCTCATATTTCAACTAGAAGCATCTGTGGTGAAAGTGGGCCAGATCACATTTATATATAGCTGACATACAATCATCACTAATTATTTGACCGTTTCTGCTCTAGAGACCACACATTTTAACCGATTTTGTTCAATTGTGGCATTATGGATTTTGTTCTGTGGTGAAAGTGGGTTAGATCGGTTCAGATTTATATATAGCTCCAATACCAATTTCGCTCCCGATTTAACTTTTTCTACTCTAGAAAGCGCACAATTCAACCGATTTTATTAAAATTTGGCACAATACATTATATTGCAACTGGAAAGTGGTTCCGATTTATTTAAAAAATTATAAATAAATCTATGAAGTTAGTTTTCCAATATTTTTATTTGTATTGATTTGGCTATATTCAAAAAACTAACATTTACATTCAATGTTAATGCACTTACACGTAAAATGGACAGGCTCTATGGAATGCAATTCATGATGGAGGGTACATAAGGTTCGGCCCGGCTGAACTTAACGCCCTTTTTATAGTGTGGTCCACTTAAAACTTTAAATTAGAATCGGCTATAAAAAAGTACTGATTAGTGTTTTTAAATTTCTGTTTTTATTGGAAAGGTTGAACTTTGCCATTTAATAATGGAACACAATATCATTCATATGACTACCACGACTGACTCGGCAGTACCTCTTCTGATCGACCAAAATTTTCAGTATAGCCTAAAATCCACATCATTTTCAGGAAAAGTTTGCAATCACTCGCAGTGCTGACGGGTCATTGGGCAATTGGGAACTACGTACGACCAATGATCGTAGTTTCAACTATCACTGCCTTAACTATGATAATGATGAAGAAGAAGAGAAAGTCAAATAAAAGAGAAAAAATTAATTTATTATTAAACAAATATATAAAAAAATGAACATAAAATAAATTTAATTTTCTTTTAACCATTTAACGACTATACATTTTTGACAGAAGTGATTCTGGTTTAGTTTTTATCCCAACAATTTGGCGTTCTAGACCACCTCCAGGTCTAGAAGACATTAATATTAGCCCAGTAAAATAGGTGGCAATATTTCGCTGGGCTAATATAAATGCATGTGCTTTGAATAACATATATTTAAAAAAATTGTATTTAATGTAAACAAATGTTTTTAAAATACGCAACCCAAAAATTATATTATAATTTTATTAAATATTAGCCGGTGGAATTAGATTCTAGAACATTGTGCTGCGATATTTCACTTTCTACTTGACACGTTTCAATAGTAAAATAAAAAATCGTTCAAAAGATATAAAACATTTTCCTAATAAACTCTAATTTGAAAGCCATTATACCATACACATTGTATTTAAGATATTTAAGATGTACTTGGAAAAAGATTCAAAGTCTAAAATTATTACTTTGATTCTTTTTGCAAGTACATCTGAAATTATGTAGTATTATTAAATAATCACTTTTAAATGTTGTAGCGTTTGTACATCTTCTTGATTCATACCATATGACACGCACACACACACTAATTATAGGTATTCAAAACCGGTTTTCGATAATCAAAAATGTCGTTGACACTAGTAAATACCCGTGTTATGTGAATTCCCCTAATAAACAGATGCTTTATTTTAGTGCCGCAAGTGGTCGGCGGTGCACAATCAAATCTGTCGTCGTACAGCAACAATGGACAACGCGATACGGGCGGGCACTTGTAAAAACCGGATTCCGTTGTCGTGTGTTCTCGCACAGCACAACACAACCTGGCGACGGCGACGACCACATACAATCTTGGACGTCATAAATGAGCTATCCAAAGCTGTCCAACAAGAATTTCCATATTACGCTCCACTCATTGTTGTTAAAGCGAAATCAATTCCGCTGCAAAGAAATATATTTCGTTCGTAATTGCCAGTGTACGAGAATGCATTAATACAAGTTAATGTTTTTTAATAAAATTGAATTTATAAACAAAACAAACGTGAGACCGTCAAGAACAAACCGCGCGCCAAATAACAAGTGACGACTACCCGTAGTAAAAATGCAATTCTCCGATGGCAAACAGTCACGACCTTCATCTCTGGGCCACGATGGAGAAGAAGGTGCGGCTGCAGATCAGGCAGAAAGCAGGGAAGGAAGTGGTTCTATAACTCCACAACATGACAATGGCGCAGGTGGTGGCAATGACGTTCGAAGTGTTCTGGAGCGCAAAATTGAAGCTGGTTCACCATCAAATGTCTGGGATTACAATGACATTTTAGATGTTTTGGGTAGGTTTTTAAACTAAAGTCGGGGAAATTTCGAATTTTTCATGAATTTACTACTTCTTCTTGCAGGCTTTGGCAAAGTCCAATGGATGCTGCTGATAAACAGTGGCCTGTTAACTTTGACCTCCATGGCGGCACAATTGGCCGTGGGTATTATAGCCATTTCGTCCCAGTGTGAATTCAATATGACGCAGAGTGAAAAGGGTGTCATGATGGCGGCTTGCGTTACAGGTAAGAAAAGAGAACACTTTTTAAAACGTTAACACGCAGTGCCTGGCTGCCTAAATGAATGAACGCTAAATAGCGTGTAAAGCAGGTGGAAATAGTTTTGAAAAGAAAAGTGAAAAAGTTCGCACGGTGGAATTTTATATGCCATCTACGAGGCATAGTCAAAGTATCAGAAATATTACATTATTATTAAAAAACGAATTTAGTACTGTTAGGCGGTAAAATGGTACTAAAAGAGATGAACTGGCCAAAACGAAGTTACAAATGTTACTAACTGAATTGTATACATTCACATGGCAACGGGGACAGTGTGGCAAAAAGGGATAAAAATGGTAGTGATCAAAATATTGTAGATAGAATCATAAAATTATGAGAGAGAATCATAAAATTGTGGTGTGAAATGCGCGATATTCGGTGTGTACATTACTTGGACCAGAAAAACGTCCAACATAAAAGCATTCTTCGAAATGTGTACCTTTAAGGGAGAAGCGGGTCAAAAGGGATAAAAGTAGTACCAAGCAAAATATTACGACTTACATCGTGAAATTGTATGTGTATCTCACAAGCAACATAAATTAGTTTTCGAAATTTGTACTTTTTGGAAGGAAGCTGGATAAAAGAAGCTGGATAAGGGAAGGAAGCGGTACAAAAAAGGGATAAAAAGTACTAATCAAATTATTGCACATAGAATGATGAAATTCGGTGTGTACATTACTTGGACCAGAAAAACGTCCAATGTAAAAACATTCTTCGAATGTGTACCTTTAAGGGAGAACCGGGTCAAAAGGGATAAAAGTGGTACCGCAAAATGTTACGACTTACATCGTGAAATTGTATGTGTATCTCACAAGCAACTTAAATTAGTTTTCGAAATTTATACTTTTGGGAAGGTAGCTGGATAAAAAAATATAAAAATGGTACCAACCAATGTTTTTTTTCGAAATTTTAGGGCGGAAGTGTGACAACAAGGAATAAAAATGGTACCAATAAAAATAAAGTAGATAGAATCTTGAATTTCGGTGTGAGCATTTCTCTGGCTACGTAGATACACGGCATTCGGCGATTCTACGAAATTTGTATTTTTATGGGGGAGCGGCATAATCCATATAATTAATGTCCATATAATTTAATGTTTGAAGATTAATTCATGAAAATGTTGACCTTGACTGCGCCTCAAATGGTCCATCCGCTTAGTCCAATTTTGGCATTTCCACGTTTTTGAGTAGCAGAGGCCCAATTGCTGCGAACGGCGATGAATCGATAATTGATGGTCATCATTAACACTGGCCGATACAGCTGCGATATTATCTTCAGTTCGCACTCTACGTAAGCGTGTTAGTGGTTTAATGTCCAACAATGTAAATTTGGTGCGAAATTTAGACACAATAGCCCGAAAGCAGTGGGTCGATTAAACTGACCATAAAACGGAAGCGCACGATGAACTTTCTTAACAGAGCACGCATTTTGATAATAAAATTCAATAATTTGCAAGCGTTGTTCGTTTGTAAGACGATTCATGGTTAAATTATAGACCAAACTGAATATGTTTGACAGTGAAACAAAACACGAAAGGTGCGTCAGCTGTTTAAACCAGTATTGCCAAAAGGAAATAGCTAAAAAAACACCCCTTGCATACATTCCTTTGAATATATAGATGCGAAACATGAATGTTTTTTTCGAAATTTATACTTATAAGGGGATACCTGGCCGAAAAGGGATAAAAATGGTACCAACCAAAACTTTACACGCCGAGTTCTGGTATTCGGTGTATACATTCCTCTGACTATGTACAGTCGTAACATAATAGATTCTTAGAGAGGAAGTGATAAAAATTCGAAAATTGTACTTTTATTTTAAAGAAATTCGATTTTTTAGGACGGAAGAGGTATAAACACGGTATAAAAACCAATCAAATTATTGCTGATAGAATCGTGATATGTACACGTAACTAACATAAACGATTTTTCGAAATTTGTACTTTCAAGTGGAAGCGATACCAAAAAGGGAAAAAAATGGTACCAACGAAATCTTTACAGCGGGAATCCTGATATTTGGTACTGACATTCTTCTGACTGTGTAGACGCGCAATATAAATGTATTTTCGAAGTTTATACCCTGAACAGGGATGCGGTTTCAGCCGTATTTTTTTGGTTCATACTAGAATTCGTTGACCGAACAATGTTATTATGGAAGTAGTTTAATTTTGTTGCACAGTGCTATTTTTTCATTTTCATTGAAAGATATGAATGTTCTTTGGAAATTCCATTTTAAGAGAAATTGAAATACTGACTACCAAAACTTGTTGACAATCTGTCTCCCCTATATTCAGATAGGGACCTGCGAAGAGGACAGGGAAGGTATATCACCCCCTAAAAATCATATTTTTCCTCGAGTAATTTAGTTATGTTGCATTTTTGTTCAGTTTTCTGAATTAATAGACCCTTGAAGGAACTTTATTATTGCCTTAGAGTAACTCATTGGGTCGTATTAAACTGTGGAATAACATTAAACCTTTTCGAAAATAACAAGGCTCTGATAAACGGATTCTGATAGAGATGGTAAAAAGAATATACGTGTAGCAGCGTATGTTGGTCAAGTATGGTATGTTGGTGAATATATCTACCCTTTGCACATTCATATGATGAATAGTCATAGGAAACCTTGTGATCCTAACATTTCAAGTGTAGGGTGCGTTCAGCATAGGATACCTAGTGATATTAAATTTCATGAATAGGAGCAGTATTACTTAAAACACTACGAGGAACATTTTTGTGAATCATTTTAACCCTCTAGCTCCTCAATATTTCTACAAAAATATTTGTCATGAAATTCTATTCTACAGAGTTTCTGAGTACAACAAAACTGAAAACTTAACTTAAATGCCAGAAATAAGTCAAAACTTAAAATTCATTTTAGGGTTAATTTCGTACTTTTTTCGAATTGGTGCTAAACTTTCACAACAAAACTGAATTTTAGGAGGGTGGGGTGAATGGAAAAAACATGCTATGATAAATTTTACTGTAAGGGCTACAACAAACAATTTAAACAAGATGCCGATATATTTTTTTTGCATAAAAGATGAGTAATTTATTTACTAAAAATAAGTTCAAGTAGGATCGTTGAATACTGATTTTTCAATTGTGTAGAAAATTACTAATTTTTGGGATACATTTGATGATCTGCGGCAAGCACACCATTTTGAAACATAGAGTTACAATTTTAAACAATAAAATTGAAGACAATAATTACCAAAATTAAGATTAATTACAACGAATTAAGACTTATTGAATGGAACGGAATAGCGACCATATAATTCTGAATCATTTTTGTAGAATTGACTTATGCTACAGCTGAATTTCTTTTTACAGCGAGTCAAAGTTTTCATTTTTTGGTCGAAGGAGCATTATACTAAGCGAAAAAAAGTGTTGTAAGTTAATGTCTGAGAGAATTCTTATTGTCAGACCTATAATGGAATTTTATGAGATTTATTCTTAACCCTCTAGCTTCTCTCCATATGGGTCAATTTGACCCTTTTTTCGAGAACATTAAATGTCCTTATAAAAAGGACATTTAAGGAATTAAATGTTCTACGAAACAAATTGTTGGAAAATATCAGTGAGGGTCACTGAAGACACAAAAGTTGTAAATAAAGCTCTTCACGATTAAATAGCAAAATTATACGCTGACTTATACAACAAAATTATTAGAGTGAAAATTGGTCCATGTCTGTTGGAAGATTGATCTTTTTTGACAAAATATGATATTTTTTCGCGATCTATCCAACGGATCCAGCGGATTTATTGGAAGTGTATTAAGAAAAGCTGCAATTGTTGAAAAATCCAAAATTCGCGATTGCATTTATTTCAATTGTCTCTATCTGGGTTTCTGTAACAATTCTGTCACAAAAAATCCCTATTTAGTCAGCAATCACATGCCACAAAAATATTTTGTTATTTTGGTCATATGAAGATATGATAAAACGTTACGCGGAGTTTTCTAAAGGCACAATTTTTAATTATACAGCCAACATTTATTCTATTTTAGCAAAGTTCGTTTACCAAGACTATATTCTAAGTACTTCAAACATTACTCTAAACAGCCATGGTGATACAGCTAGAGTTTCTCTTTTCCCGGACTTTTTCATTTCCCGGGAAACCGGGAAAATTTTTAGCATTTCCCGGGATTCCCGGGAATTTCCACACAACAGAAAAATAAAGCAAATCATGTTAATTTTGCAGTATGTATATATTTATTATTTTAGTTCATAAGATCAACTATAATACAAGCTGCAGTAAAACAAAAACATAACAAACAAACAAAAGCATAAGTAAATAATACAAACTTAAGTTATATCTAAAAAGTTAATTAAATTCATTTTGAAAATATGTTTTTAGAACTGAAAGAGCATTAGTGGAATCATCAGACAGTCTGTTTCTAATTTTATTTACAAATTGTCCAGTTGTAGAAAATATTCTTTCGCTTTCCACAGATGTTGGTCTTATTGTCAGAAGAGCATTAAATAAATTGGTGACGTTTTCCGTTGGTTTTCCACTTGCTTCATAAAACTTTAAATCCTTTTTTATTGAGTAATTTGGTCGATTTTTATTCGATGAAACATTTTCATTTGCGTTTGTTATGGCATCACTTAAAATATGCTCAAATGATCTCTCGTAGGAAGGTCACAAATAGAAATATCATCCAATTCTGCAACTTCATCGATGCCGTTGTCATCTTTAAAAATCCGAGTGCAAATGATTTCAGCGTACGCCACCACATTTTGTTTTGAAGCGTTTTGAAATAAAGTATTGTCATTATTGGCAAATTGTAGCCTCGAAGTTTCATGGATTCTTGTATGAATACGCTTCTGGTAATTCCTCTGATTGTGAAACCATCGATTGTGGTCAGCTTTGAAACCAAAGTTCCCAAATTTGTGACGAAGCACCTGAAGAAAGGAATAAGCTGACAAATAGCTGCGATACAAATTTATTTCACTAAACCTGATGACATAACTATGGAAAGAAAAAAATAAAGAATTTCCCGGGAAATCCCGGGCGGGAATTCCCGGGAGAGAAACTCTAGATACAGCTCAACAAGAAGTAACTTGAAACGTTTGAGAATTATTCCATGTTGTCATTGTTGATTCGAGTATGGCATACTCTGAAGCAAAATAATTTATTAAATTTTATTCAGGCTGAGTACAAATTTACTTGGTTTAAGGAAATTTTAATCAGGCTATATTTTCAAGGAAATGATTGTTTTTTTTTTATTTGAGAAATTATTGCCTTAGCGCTATATGAAGTTCAATTTTACTCAGTTTTAGTACATATTTCCTTAATCCGAGGCATATTTTTTCTGAGCATTATATATAATTCTCCATGAAAACATTGACACACTGTGAAAAGAAACTCATATCAGCTGGACTTTCAGTATTATAAGGTTGCTATTCTATTCCAATCAAACTAATTTTTTGGACAGTGTTATTGGACGTTAAGAGGATTTTTTGTGGTTTTGCAAAGTGACAACTAAAAACTCACATTTCTTGGTATAAATATGACTCATAAAATATTTTCGGTAGTTATAAGGAATTAAATTTTACTGAAGGCAGGGTAATTTGTGTGGAAGGTATTAGAAGGTTCGTGGCACAGTATATAATTTATGAAGGGATGTAGATGAAGGGACATGACTGACGCGTAAATATTTTTTAGGTTTATAGTGACTATAAAAAAACATTTTCAAATATCAACTGGCAAATGATTTGGACTACCCGTATGGATGCTATATCGGTTTTATTGTAACCAAAATTTATGCCACTTTGTGTGATAGGTACCAGGAGGGGTGTGACAATAACGTTCATATTCCATGTGTATGGTAAAAGCATTGCAGAATATCAAATTTCACAGAAGTAGAAGTTATAACATCTTTAATTGTACGTGTATTTATACACTCTACGAGAGTAGAGTGTTTGTAACACCCAAAAGGAAGGGAGATAGACCCATTGTTAATTATACCGATCGACTAGAATCTCTGTCTGTCAATCTATTGTTGTAATCACGATACAGGTCGCAATTGTAGCCAGAACCAAACGAAACTTTGCACAACGAAGTTTCTCGGGACAAGGACGAACGCTATTTAATTTGAAGAAAATCGGTTCATTTAGATATAGCACCCATACGAATTTCACTCCCGATTTGACCCTTTTCACTCTAGATACCACATATTTCAACAGATTTTCTTCAAAATTGGCAAAACACCTTATATTTCAACTGGAAACACCCGTGGTAAAAATGTGTTAGATCTGTTCAGATTTATATATAGCTCCCATACAAATTTCGCTCCCAATTTGAATTTTTCCGCTCTAGAATCCACATATTTCAACAGATTTTCTTCTAAATTGGCAAAACACCTTATATTTCAACTGGAAACACCTGTTATAAAAATGTGTTAGATCGGTTAAGATTTATATATAGCTCCCATATAAATTTCGTTCCCAATTTGATTTTTCCGCTTTAGAGTCCACATATTTTAACAGATTTTTCACTAAATTCGCAGAACACCTTATATTTCAGATGGAAACACCTGTGGTATAAATGTGTTAGATCGGTTCAGATTTATATATAGCTCCCATACAAATTTCGCTACCAATTTGAATGTTTCCGCTCCAGAATCTACATATTTTACCAGATTTTCTTCAAAATTGACAAAACATCTTATATTTAAACTAGGAACACCTATGGTTAAAATGGGTCACAACGGTTCAGATTTACATATAGCTCTCACACAAATTTCGTTCCCCCAGAAACCGCGTATTTTCAGAGAATTTCTTAAAATTGAGCATAACACGTTATACTTCAACTGGATGTTATTGTGAAAGTTAGTCACTTCATTCCATGTTTGCATATAGCCCCGATACAAATATTATTCTCGATTTGACAAGTTGGGCCAGGTCATATTAGCCTGTGATTAGGAAACATAAAAAAAAAATTTCCCGTTTTTAGTTTTTTACTGAATTGAATTGTATTCCGATAGAAAGTGGAGTGTATCATATAGGCGGCCCCACCCGACTTTAGCCTTTCCTTACTTGTTTCTACACTTAAGTTTATTATAAAAACTTTATCAAATACGTTACACTTTTTTCTGATATATACCCTCATCCTCTGTAGAGTGGGGGTATAATTAAAAAAGTATTTTATAACTAGATACCCAATTCTAGTTCTGTTAAAACTGATCAGCATCAATTGTTATATATGCATAAGAGTTAAGTAAAAACTGACCAGTTTTCGCATTAATCTATCTTCAAGTAGTACAATAAATCTTTAACTTTAGTCTCTCCTATATGCATATATGTATATGAGTCCGGCATCATATGATCACAACACCGCCGTGTTGTAGTAGGTCGTGTGAGAACCTATCATAGAGTTGCGAGTAAAACAACCACTGAATCGTAGGTAATTATCATCTTCGCATATGCGGCATTGTCTCACAGCAGTTGATATAAGCACGCCGAATGACATTCACACCGGCAAGACAACAGTGGACAGACGAAACACGTGTCTGCCAAGAGAGTATGTGAGTGTGACCTGT
>CANDYM010000580.1:0-178915 GCA_947397865.1 Polietes domitor
GTGTTTCTACGAAAATATCCATAGAAAAACGTATATACATAGCTTCAATTATAATTTTTAGAGTTCCTGATTATGAATTTATATTTTATGAATATATATTCCTGAATAAGATTTATATTTTCTCATTATCAATTTGGATTTTCTCATTTTGTATTTATATATCTCATTATCAATTTGTATGTTCTTATTACGAATTTATATTTCTCAATATTAATTTACATTTCACATTACGAATTTACAGTGCTGATTATGAATTATCATGCTTCTATAATGAATTTACATTTCCTGTTATGAATTTACATCTCATCGTGAACTTACATATTCCGATTATAAATTACATTTTCTCATTATAAACTTGAAAAGTTGTAGACTAATCGTCAGAATTGGACATTTATATCGCAGGTAGAAGTGACTGACACCTACACTAGATTCAAAATAGAAAACGATTATGGAAACAAGTAACTCATATGACGGAGAATGTTATGACGCATTTAATTTAGAATATTCATTCGTCTGGAGACAAAAATATTTTATAGAAACAGGGGGGAATATTCTAAACTGTAAAAACAATAGAAACGTAAAAAAATTAATATTAATTTAATAAATTCATAAAAAATAAAAATATTGAAATAGTCCAGTCATTAATTCTTACAAAGGGCCATTTAAATACATCGTAGCATATATTTATATTCCTATTTGATTTCTCTTGAAAGTTTCCAGGCGAACAATTTTTATTGTATTCATATTTTTACACCATTTATTTCTGGCTACATATGTAAAGTAAATTGTTCTTGAAGAAGATATTCACCTCGATTCTTCTACAGAAACAAGAAAATTTACATTATGTAAGCCATAGTAGTGTCGGCATGATATGTTTATTTCACAATAAAGATCCTGCAAATAGCCTCACAGAAAGTTTTTATTCCCCTAGCTGGATTTCGCATAAAATGGCTATTTAGCGAATTTAAAAAGTTTTGTTTGTAGTAATATAATATAAACAAATACTTATTATTGTCAGTAATGTAAATACATATATGAATTTGAAATACATCTAAAAATTCCAATTTATATAGTAACATTAAATAATTAATCAATAATTAGTATTTAATCAATAATTAATAAATAAATTATTTTTTTTAATATTTCCCATATTCCCGGGAAATTGAAAATTTTTTCCCGGGAATTCCCGTCCAAATTTTTCCGGGAATTCCCGGGAAAAACGATTCGGGAATTCCCGGACCCCAAACCCTAGTCAAGTAGTTTAGGTTGCTATAAAGAACAAACTCAAAAACACAGATTTCTTTTTATACCCTCCACCTCAAGGATGGGGGTATACTAACTCTGTCATTCCGTTTGTAACACCTTGAAATATCGACCTGCGACCCTATCAAACGATCAAGAATATATATACATTATATTCTTGATCGTCATAAAATTCTAAGACGATCTAGCCATGTCTGTCCGTCTGTTGAAAGCACGGTAGCTTCTAAACGAAAGGAGCTAGGACGTCAAAATTTTCCATAAATGCGTCTTATAGTCGTGGATCGGTTGGGATTGAAACTGGTCAAAATCGGCCCAAAGGGAAAAATTTTTCTTCCACAAGGACTAAAAATACCCATAATAATCTCTAATATTTTAAGGGATATAAATGGTACCCACTAAACGGCTGCACCTAGAATAATGAAATTTGGTGTATACATTCCTCTGATTGCGTAGACACACAAAATAAAAAGATTTTTCCAAATTCGTACTTTTACGCAATAATTGGTTGAATCATGAAGTTAAGTTATTTTGCACTATGTACGTGAGGTAGTGGATTTTTAAAAGCCGTACTTTTAGAATTAAAATAGAAAGGAGATACATCCTAGTGGAGCACCCACTACCTGTAAAAAAATTATATTCTCCTGTAATATTACTGCACTTCTACGAAGATCGACAACATCTGTGGAATTCAATTTATGGTGGCCGGGCCGAACATAACTCCTTTTTTACTTGTTTAATTTAATTTGTTGTTGTCTTTACTTCAATATAGATTGACCTCCGATTTATAAAATTTCTGTTCTAAAATGCACATTTTCCATCGGATCTTGATATTCATTTACATCGGATTTCTCACACAATGTTACGTTTGGACTAGAAATACCTATTTTGAAAGCCACCGATATAGGTCAATATTTTGGTATAGCCCCCATACAAATGGGCCCCAGTTTACACTATTATCGCTCTAGAACCCACATCTTACATTGGATCTTTATATAATTTTGCAGATCATGTTATATTTCAATAAAGAATACATACTTTGAAAGTGATCTATAAGGACCCACTTTTTAATGTAGCGCCCTTACAAATGGGCCTCTTATTATTATTACCCCTCTGAGACCCACATTTTGCATAGGAAGTTTATAAAATACTATGAAAGTCAAATATATGGGTCCATATTTTGGTATAACCCCAATACAAATTGGGCCCCATTCTATTCTATTATCGTTCTAGAACTCACATCTTACATTATAACTTGATAAAATTTTGCATGTTATATTTCAATAAAGAATACCTATTGTGAAAGGTATTTTTTTATTGTAGCGCCCTCACAAATGGGCCCCATTTTTATTATTACCTCTCTATAACCCACATTTTACATGGAATGTTTTCTAAATTTTGCAGGATTTTTATTACATTTCAACTAGAAACAGCTACAATGAAAGTCAAATATATGGGTCCATATTTTGGTATAACTTCCATGCAAATGGGCCCCATATTGCCTTTTACAGCTGATCATTATATTTTTCAAGGAATACCTGCCGTGAATGACAACTATATAGGTCTATGTTTTTGGTCCCAAGTTTTGTAATAGGCCCCCTACGTCCGAGTTAACTTGATTAAGTTTTCCAGTTATATTTATTTTCAGAATGCCTGCCTGTCTATGTTTTCAAATTCAACTGTCCCTCCATTTTTTATTAAAACCTTTACATTACCATGGACCATATTAGTGGACCGTTTCGCAAATATATAATCACCGCTCATATGCACCTTCCGATTTGTTGGTAATATTTTTAATATTATATTTAATATTTTTCACTAAGTGCAACTACAATGAGACAGGATCACAGCGATTTTGTTTGTGTAAAATCGCCCTTAAACAACCTGGGTTTAGTTAAACGAATAGTGAAATAAATAATATTATTTGCAAATATTTAATTGTAATGACAATTACGAGGGAATTTTAAATTCAATTTCGATCTCGATTTGACGTTTCCGCTCTAGAGATCACATATTTTTAATATTTTTTATACACTCCACGAGAGTATTAAGTCTTTGTGCATTTGTTTGTAACACCCAAGAGGAAACGAGTTAGACCCATCGTTTATTATACAGAACGGTTTAGAATCACTTTCTGAGTCGATTTAGCAATGTCCGTCTGTCTGTCCATCTATTGTTGTAATCAAATTACAGGTCGCAATTATAGTCGGATCTTAACAAAAATTGGCACAACTAAGTTTTGTGGATCAAGGACGAACGCTATTTAATTTGATCGGTTCTGATTTAGATATAGCCCCCATACAAATGTCGCTCCCGATTTGAAATTTTCCGCTCTAGAAACCACATATTGTACTCGATTTTCCTTAAATTTGGCACAACATCTTATAATACAACTAGAAACACCTATGCTGAAATTAGGTAAGATCGGTTCAGATTTAGATATAGCCCCCATACAGTTGTCGCTCTCGATTTGACTTTTCCGCTCTAGAACCCACATATTGCACCCGATTTTCTTTAAATTTGGCATAACATCTTATAATCCAACTAGAAACACCTATGCAGAAATTGGGCAAGATTGGTTCAGATTTAGATATAGCCCCCATACAAATGTCGCTCCCGATTTGACTTTTTCCGCTTTAAAAGCCACATATTGTACTCGATTTTCTTTAAATTTGGCACAACATCTTATAATCTAACTAGAAACACCTGTGGCTAAAACGGGCTAGATCGGTTCAGATTTAGATATAGCCCCAATACAAATGTCGCTCCCGATTTGACTTTTTCCGCTCTAGAAACCTACCCAATTTTCTTTAAAATTGGCACAACATCTTATAATCCAACTAAAAGCTCTTATGGTGAAAGTGGGTAAGATCGGTTCAGATTTAAATAAAGCCCAAATACAAATGTTGCTCCCAAAAGTTTAACCGATTTTGGCCAAACTATACATTTTATATTTCACTTATTTCATTCCAGGTTTCAATATATCCTCATACAAATGTCCTTTCCGATTTAACATTTTTTGTCAAACACATATATTTACAGGATACAAAAAACCTTCCCGTTTTCACTTTTTCACCGAATTGAATTGTATTCGGATAGAAAGTGGAGCGTATCATAGAGTCGGCCCCGCCCGACTTTAGCCTTTCCTTATTTTTTTTTTTTCAAATTTTGCATAACACTTTACATTTCAACCAGAAAAAGCTGTGCTGAAAGTCGGTGAGATCGGCTCAAATTGAAATATAACTCACATACAAATTTCGCTCTCGATTTGACCTTTTCGGCTCTAGAGGCCACATATTTTAACCGATTTTCTTCAAATTTGACACAGTAACTTACAATTCGACTAGAGAGATTTGCAGTGAAAGTGGGTCAGATCGCTTCAAATTAGTAAGTATAGCTCCCATACAAATTTGTCTCCCGATACGACTTTTCCGCTCTAGAAACTTTTATCCGATGTTCTTCAAATTTGACAAAACAAATTATATTTCAACTAGAAACACCTATTTCCACATCGTTTGGAAACGTACATTTTGAAAGTATATTTGAACATTGTTGCCTTGTATTTACTTTTTGAATACACATTAAGTATCATTTTAATATTTATATATAGTTGCTGACTATCATACCATATAAAAATATAATATATTACGCGTATTTCTTTAACACTGCTGTCAACCTTAGCTTAGCTATTATAAATCACATATTTATAACAAATTAGCTAAACAATTCTAAATGTAATACAAACCATCCCCGTGATGTCCTACATGATATTAACGGGAATAATAAAATGATACAACTTTGGTTCACTCTTCACGGAAGAGTAAACTGAGATATATTTACGATCAATAATTTAAAAATTCAAAATTGACAAATTTCCTGGTCTTTGGTGCTATCATTTATATAAAGTAAAATGATATTTGTTTACCGTGATAAACTCATGAACGCTTAAATAAACTGCTAAGCTACCTTGAATAGCCAGCAACATTTCTTACCTCTCTGAGAAATAGACAAATGTATATGCTTGTCAAAGTTGCAGTACATCGTATTTATTAAAGAGCTTTCAAACTTTGGAACATCCGTAACTTCTCATAGTGCGGGTGCTTGTGCGAGTTTTGCTATTTTTCAACAAACTTCCAGTCCTTTTTATACTTCATAAAAAATTGCCGACAATCTGTCTCGCCTCAGGTGTACTTTACATGTGTGTGTGTGCGTTTATTTTTTCAGACATTTCTCAATTCGCAATATTCCCAAAATAGATGCACTAAACATCGGTGTTGTAAGGTGGCGTGAAATAAAATAAGTGATGAAAATGTATGGACGACACTGAAAATCTTATGTTTATTTATTTGTAACACCCAAAAGGAAGTGAGATAGTCCTTTCGTTGGGACCAGTGTGATATAAAGTCGAAAATGTCATGGGCGGGTAATAATGATAGTGGTAGTGAGCAGCCAAATAATAAATGTCATCATGCCATTTGTAAATAAATTGGCATTCTATAAAATATAGAGGCAAAATGGTCTTGAGCTATACCCAAGTTCACATCAAATATTGATTACATACCGAAATAAAAGAAACGACAAAATGACTGTGTGACCAAAAACACAGAAAGCTTAACTTTGGCGAAATATATTATTCTGAACATTATTACAAAAACAAAATATTGCATACAATTTTAAACTTGAAACTGCAATTTAAATTCTCAGGAAATGATATAAAATCTATACATTTTAAAGGTTGCTTCAATACCTACAAAATAAAATCGCAGCGAGTCTCATACAGAAAACTGATTGAGTGATATGATGATATGAACTACGGCTAATCGAAAATTGTGTTAAAATAATATAAAAATTGTGGGAGTTTACTGAAAAAGGCTGGCGACATATTAATTCCACATAAACTGTACATTAAGGCGAACACATTCAAATTTATGTATTCGGTAAAGTTTTGTCCGATATATAGATTTTTATTCACGAAATTTTTAGTGTAGATTTACTACGCATCAAAAATTTTGCCAAAGGACATTTTCTGATGTATTTGGCTTTCTGAACTTGAAAACGATATTAACCCTCTGTCATGCACATGTTCCGATAGTCACGTACGTAGCGCATGTATCTGGCCAGATATACTATGTATTTCAGTACATTTATATGAAAAATATGCTATTTTAGTGATAATATTACATTGTTATATTGTTATCACACCAGGCAGATATATATTTGTTTTTTTTTTGTTCTTACTACATGCTAAACCACCTATCCGTGCAAAAAAAATTAATGTGAAATAAAACAAGAAAAATTTTATTTGTATACCCTCCACCTCTAGGATAGGGGTATACTAACTTTGTCATTCCGTTTGTAACACCTTGAAATATCGACATGAGACCCTATAATATTACCCTATATATTCTTGATCGTCATAAAATTCTAAGACGATCTAGCCATGTCCGTCCGTCTATCCATCAGTTGAAAGCACGCTAGCATCTAAACGAAAGGCGGTAGAACGTTCAAAATTTCCATAAATTCGTCTTATAGTCGTAGAACGGTTGGGATTGAAACGGGGCGAAATCGGCCCAAAGGTAAACAAATTTTTCCCTCACAAGGACTAAAAAACCCCATAATATTCCCTAATATTTTAGAGTATTTAAGCATATTTTTTCAATATGTCTGCTTGTACTTACTTGATATTGGGTATGCGCATTCCCCCGATAACGTAACAAATACGTGCACCATAAAGTGATTCTTATTTCTAGGGGGTGAAATGGGACAAAAAGGGATAAAAATGGTACATATTAAACAACAACAGCTAGAAACACGAAATTCGGTATAAAAATATTTTTTCCAAATTCGTACATTTAAGGAGTAAAATAGGAATAGAGGAATAAAAATGGTACCAACCAAACGGCTGTACCTAGAATAATGAAATTCGGTGTACACATTCCTCTAATTGCATAGATAAGTAAAATGCACGGATTTTTCAAAATTCGTACTTTTTGGGGTTAAAATGAAAAAAAAACGGGGATAAAAATAGTACCAATCTAATGACCGCTAGATTCATGAAATTCCTCTGAGTGTGTAGTACCAATCAACTGACCGCAGCTAGAGGCATGAAATTCGGAGTATACATTCCTCTGACTGCGTAGACACGGAAAATAGACGAATTTTTCGAAATTAGTACTTTCAAGGGATACAATGGTACAGAGGGATAAAAATAGTACCAACTAAACGACTACAGTAGAATGATAAAATTCCAATTGCTTAGAAACGTCAAGGGGCTGGGAATCATGTAATTCGGTGTATACATTCCTCTGACTGCATAGACACGCAAAATAAAAAGTTTTTTCCAAATTCGAACTTTTTCTTTTACGGCAAAAAATGGTTGAATCATGAAGTTAGGTTATTTTGCACTATGCACGTCTGATAATGGATTTTCAAAATTTGTACTTTTGGAATTAAAATAGAATGGAAATACAATTAACTGTAGCACCCACTATCTACCAATATTTATGGTATTTAAGCTTTTTGAAAATATAAATAGAAGAATATTTATTTTTTGAATTGACGTATTGGTAGCCTTGCCTATAAGCGTGGTTTGAAATAAATAAAATATTATATTTATTTATAAAATTATTTTTTAATATTTGTATTTGTTTTCATTTAGCTATATAAAAAATTATATTTTCCTGTAATATTACTGCACTTCTACGAAAATCGACATCCTCTGTGGAATGTAATCAATGGTGGAGGGTATATAAAGTTCGGCCCGGCCGAACTTAATGCCTTTTTTACTTGTTGTGTTTAATTTCAAAAAAAAATAGTTATTATAAAGTTAATTTCAATTAAATTTAGTAGTTATAAAGTAAGTTTTAAATAATTCTAAATTAAAAAAGTCTTACACAGCTTCAGGTAAGCAACTAAAACATGTATACTCTGATTTCGAATGTTGTAGGCATACCGGATTGGAGCACTTGGAACAAAAAAAACGAGTTAGTCAGCGAATTTTTTCATTTCCCAATGTGCAAAGCTGACAACTTTTTCTGTTTTGTAGAGTATCAGCACCACGTGAGCTAGGAACTGCTACTGGAATCTGAAATGAAAAAGAAAAACGAGGAAAATGAGATGTAATGAAGGGCAAATGTTATATCAATCAAACTTACATTTAGTGGTCTTCCAAAATACGATTCCATGGCCAGACGAGTGTTGAACTGTTTGATGATGTGAATGTTATTCATTCGGAGAGAGTGATTTGAGTAAACAAACGCAGAGAAAAATAAGAAATACCAATAAAGTACAGTACTCTTCATACAAAGTGTGTGTATCTGGCCAGATACATGCGCTACGTATACGATGCATAGATGAAAAAATCTACATAAATTTTGTATGTTGTTTTTTGTGTGTTTTTCATAAAACTATACCTAACAATATATGTAGAGGGTACCTGGGGACTCAAACCCTTAGCTAAATTAGAAATATATTTAAATCACAGTTAAATTCGTCAAATATCTGGCCAGATACATATGCATGACGGAGGGTTAAACAATTTTTTATGGTTAATTTTTACAAAAGTACCTTTAATATTTATATTCTCATTTTAGAAATATAGGTGATGGCAATAAATGTTGCGAACTTCTCACAAATTTAAAGAATTAAGAACGGATACAAAAAAGAAACAAGTAAGGAAAGGCTAAAGTCGGACGGGGTCGACTATATGATACACCCAACTTTCTATCCGAATACAATTCAATTCGGTAAAAGAGTGAAAACGGGAAGAATTTTTGTATGTTTCCTAATCACAGACTAATATGACCTGGTCCAATTTGTCAAATCGAGTAGAATATTTGTATCGGGGCTATATCCAAACGTGGAATGAAGTGACTAACATTCACAATCAATTTGAAGAAATTCTGTGAACATATGTGGTTTCTGGGGCGGAAAAAATCAATACGGGAGCGAATTTTTTATGGGAGCTATATGTAAATCTGAACCGATCTGACTCTTTTTTATCATGGCTGCTTCTAGTTGCAATATAAGATATTTTGCAGGATTTGAAGAAGATCTGTTAAAATATGTGGTTTATTGAGTGGAAAAAGTCAAATCTGGAGTGAAATTTGTGTGGGAGCTGTATATAAATCTGAACCGATGTGACCCATTTGCATCATGGATGCTTCTAGTACAAATATAAGATATTCCGCCTAATTTGAAGACAATCTGATACAATATGTGGTTTCTGGAGCTGAAAAGTCATATCGGAAGCGAAATTTATATGGGAGCTGTATAAAAATCTGAACTCATCTGACCTATTTTCACCATAGGTGTTCCTAGTTTAAATGTAAGATGGTTTGCAAGATTTTAAGAAGATCTGTTAAAATATGTGGTTTCTAGAGCAGAAAAAGTCAAATAGGGAGCGAAATTTGAATGGGGGCTATATATAAATCTGAACCGATCTGACCTATTTTCACCATAGGCGTTCCTAGTTTAAAGATAAGATGCTTTGCAAAATCTGAAGACCATCTGATACAATATGTGGTTTCTGGAGAGGAAAAAGTCAAATCGGGAGCGAAATTTGTATGGGAGTCATATAAAAATCGTAACCGATCTGACCTATTATCACCACAGATAAATATAAGATGTTTGCCAATTTTGAAGAAAATCTGTTGTAATATGTGGTATCTAGAGTGAAAAGAGTCAAACCGGGAGCGAAATTTGTATGGGGGCTATATCTAAATCTGCATCGATTTTCTTCAAATTAAATAGCGTTCGTCCTTGTCCCGAAAAACTTCGCTGTGCAAAGTTTCGTTTGGTTCTGGCTACAATTGCAAACTGTATCGTGATTACAAGAAGAGATGGACAGACAGACACACGGACAGGCAGACAGACGGACGGACATTGCTAATTTGATTCAAAAAGTGATTCTAAGTCGATCGGTATAATTAACAATGGGTCAATCTCGCCTCCTTTTGCGTGTTACAAACAAATGCACAAAGACATAATACTCTCGTGTAGTGTATAAAAATCAGTTATCAATACCGTTATCATAGGATGCAAATAAATAAGTTTTTAAAATAATTTTTGGAAAATTGTATCCTTTGGAATTTTGTAGTTGAGTATGGACTGTCGGACAGCGTAATATAACGCACCAATTTCGAATGTGTTCTGCATTAACCATTCACAGATATTTTAAAACATTTAGGTTTGGGCCCCTTCCGGCTTTAGCATTTCCTCACTTGTTACAATTTTTTTATGAGAATACTTAAACAGACCCTACTCTTATTTTATTATGCCAAAAACAAAATACCTGACCTTAAAGTTTGGAATTTGAGTTTATCCTAAGTTTACGGAGTGTATACGTAGCTCCCTTTCAAAAGTACAAAAGCCTTGACTTTTCGCTGCTATAAAAGTCTCATACTAATACGATTTTGGTCATATACCCAAACGTGAACACATATTGCAACCGAATAAGTGTTTATTTGACTATTCTTGTATACCCACAAATTAATAATTTCACGTTCATTGTTTCGTTGCTTTGCTCCGCCTTAATGTATAACCACAACCGACTTAACAGCTTTTATATTTGTATAGAGTTGATTTGTGTTGGTATGTAAGCAATTGTAGTGAATCTACTATGTACCACACAGCAGCGGAAACAGGGATTTAGCAGGCCTGCAAAGGCACTGATTAGGCCTAGCCACACAAATGCAAATAGAAAACGATGCCTCCACGTCAAACATTTCGCATAAGTACTTCTTTGTTGTACAGGTTTCCACCAGCATAGACGAATTTTGAGACCGAATTTTGAGCTTTGAGAAAATAAAACAAGTAAGGAAAATGTTTGTTCTTAGTCTAATTTGAATAATATGGCAAAACCGATGAAACAATCGGTGTGATCATATCTCACTGTAGCAGCGCATAGGGGAAAAATATAACGAGCATTTTCATCAATCTTGAGCGTAATAAGTTGAATCTTAAGCTCTAAACAAAACTGGGGGAACACCAAAGGATTCGTTTGTAGGGGAGCATTATGAAAACATGGTCAACTTTAACAATAAGTGTTTCTACGTGAAATAATCCATGATCCGGAAAATTTGATCCAGATCCAATGTAATATGGGTGTTTTACGGCGGTGATAATGAAAATTGGATGGACACTTGAATACAAGGCTACTTGAATACAAGGACCCATATTTTACGTTGGTATTCCTAGCTTAAATATAACATGACATGAAAAAATTGATCAAGAACCCATAACAACGGTAATAGGATATATTGAAAGGCCATCTTTAGGGACATATAACAACACCACCAAAATATAAACTCATATCGTTCATTTTCCCGGTAGGTATTCCTAAAGGGTGTTTTTTATTGAGGTATAGAACTTCGAATTGAAATAAAACACAAGAAAATCGTTTTAATGTCCATTAATTTGGCTTTATTGGAAGGATAATTTTATGCCATTAATGTTTAAATATGATTTCGGGCATGTGGCCGCCGCGGCTGGCTCGAATATAGCCAATTCTACAGGTCCAATTTTCAACCACTTTTTCGAGCATATGGGGCCGTATGTTGGCAATAACGCCACGAATGTTGGCTTCCAAGTCCCCTAACGTTTCTGGTTTGTTGGCGTAGACGAGCGACTTCACATATCCCCAAAGAAAATAATCCAATGGTGTCAAATGACACGATCTTGGTGGCCAATTGACAGGTCCATTCCGCGAAATTATGCGCTCATCAATAATTCGATTGTGACGTGCGCTGTGTGGCATGTAGCGCCGTCTTGTTGGAACCACAACTCATCCACATTCATGCCATCCAATTCGGGAACAAAATAGTCGGTTATCATGGCTCTATACCGGTCTCCATTAACGGTAACTGACTCTCCAGCATTATTTCGGAAGAAGTATGGCCCAATGACTCCACCAGCCCATAGAGCACACCAAACAGTCAGTTTTTGTGGATGTAATGGCGTCTCAAGGGTCTCATGTGGATTCTCTTCACTCCAAATGCGGCAATTTTGCTTGTTGACGTAGCCATTCAACCAAAAATGAGCCTCATCACTGAACAAAATTTTGTGATGAAAATCAGCATCGAGATGAATCTCATTTTCGGCCCATACACCAAAATCACGACGCATTGCATGGTCTCGCGGCTTTAATTCTTGCACAAGCTGGATCTTGTAAGGTCGCAAGCCAAGATCTTTGCGCAAAATCTTCCATAAAGTTGATGGACAAAGCTCCAATTGCTGTGCACGGTGGCGAATCGATTCATTCGGGTCCTCTTCAACACTTTGCTCTACAGCGACAATTGTTTCTTCGGTGCGCACTGTTCGACGTCTCTGCGGATGCGTATTATCACATAGAGTAAACGTAGTGCGAAAACGATCCATGGTTAACCGAATTAATTGCTCTGATGGACGATTATGTCGACCATAAAATGGACGGAGCTTGCGGTGAACTTCGCGAACTGAACCATTACTTTCGAAATAAATTTGCACGATTTGCAAGCGTTGTTCTTTTGTCAACCTGTTCATGATGAAATGGCAAACCAAACTAAATATTAATCACTTGACAGCTGACAAAACGGCCGCCAGTTAAAAAAGTGATGCCAACTTAAAGTTCTATACCCCAATAAAAAACACCCTTTAGTTTAAATGTAACATGTTTCACAAAAAATCATGTGATGTCAGATATGAGTTATATTGCGGTAATAGTCGTGGCCCCTTGGTATGGGGGATTACACCAAAATCCATATATTTGTCTTTTCTATTAGGTGTTCCCAGTTGAAATATAATATAATCTTCAAAAGTTGAGCAACTTGTGATGTAAAGTTTGGCTTCTAAAACGATAATAGTAAAAAGTAGGTGCCCATCTGTAAGGGGCCTACACAAAAAAATGCAACCATATATACAAACTTTTATCAAGATTCTAACATTGAAGCGGTAATAGTGTAACCAATGAGGCCAATTGACTTCCATAGTAGGTATTTCAAGCTAAACTATAACATAGTATGGGAAATTTGATCAAGATAAAATGTGCATTTTAGAGCAGTAATAGTTGAAATCGGACAATTAGACTGACATCATTAAATCGATTCAGTTGGTGATTCTAAGCCAATCGGTATACTAAATGGTGGGTCTAGCTCGATTATTTCTAGCTGTTAAAAACTGGCGTAAAACTAACTTACAATACACTTTTCCACTTAAAACTTCGTATTCTATTTAATTTAAAGATTACGGAAATTTCAGAATTATCGCCATAATTGTGCTGTGTTTGAGATTTGAACTCACGACCTTGAAATATATGTTATACATCCAGAAGATCTGGTTGCAGGAGTATTTGGTGAGCCATTTTGAGATGTATAAGGACAATGCTAGGCTGGTAATATATCAGAATAAAGACGGCATTTTTAAATGACTAGAATATCAGTTTGTAGGCCACTTTAATGAAGGCCTCCCACTTTCCACAACGGCCTTTTTTTTGCTGATTTATGTGTTTGCTTAGGTATTTCTGTTTGTGTATAAATACGCATATATTCAAAAAAGAACACAAAAACTCCACATTTAAATGTCTGCTAGACAGGAAATAGTTTACTGTCTGGCGGGCATATAAAGCTGAATTCATTTAATTATATTTATTTGGATTTTATTTATATCATCCACTCCATTCTGGGGAACAGTCAGATGCCTATAATACCAAAACATTGACGACATGGAAAAATCTTCAAGAGTTATCAGAAAGATAAAGGAATATATTCTCCTTTCCCTACGTCCGCTGGCAGTCAATGTTGAGAAGCAATCTGTATTATTGGATTTTGGACCAATGCGACGAACTTCCATAATTTTTCCAGGTGAAATATAACGTGTTCTGATCAAAATCAGTTCAAATATGTTTTTTCTAGAGCAGAACAAGTAAAATCGAGAGCGACATTTGTATGTAAGATATAGATGCAACTAGTTCAAATATAAGGTGTTGTGCCAAATTTGAAGAAAATCTTTAAAGGTTTCTAGAGCGGAAAATGTCAAATCGGGAGCGAAATTTTCACCAGAGATGTTTCTAGTTGAAAGAAGAGGTGCTGTGTCAGATTTGAATAATATCGGTTGACTTATGTGGCTTCGAGAGCACAAAAAGTCAATTTGAGAGCGATAGTTGTATGGAAGCTATCTACAAATCTAAAGAGATTTGACCCACTTTCACCGTGCCAAATTTGAAGAAAGTCAGTTAAGAAATGTGGTCTCTACAGCAGAAAAAGTCAAATCAACAGAGTATGGGAGCTATATACATATGGCATCTCCCGAAAAATGTCTACCAAAAAAATGAAGTCAGACCACATTAATAGGTTTTAACTTTATTATAATCTCCACCTCAAGGATGCGGGTATACTAACTTTGTCATTCCGTTTGCAACACCTTGAAATATCAACCTGAGACCCTATAAAGTTTTATTTATATTCTTGATCGCCATAAAATTCTAAGATGATCTAGACATGTCCGTCCGTCCGTCTGTTGAAAGCACGCTATCATCTAAACGAAAGGAGCTAGGACGTCCAAATTTTCCATAATTGCGTCGCACAGTGGTCAATTTCGCGAGATAGCGGTCAAAACTGTATAACTTTTGGCCGGATTGGTATTTTTTTACGCAATTTGCTTTGTTCAATAGGAGGGACTTTAAGCTTCAATTTGCGTGTTCAAACGTAAAAATCGACTGATAGGAACGTAAGTAATGTAATGTTAAAAATGCATTTTAATTTTTTGTTGAGTTTCCATGTAAAAGTTGAATATTTTGACATTTTAAATAGGTATATTTTTTATAATTTCTTATTTTCTATTACTTATTTATTATTCCTAAACTTAATTTTGGTCAGAAAATGCCACCATTTGGCCCCTGACATTTATTTAGTCTCAATATTCACAGGGGCCAAAGGTTGGTTTTTGTGGAAGAAAGCTAATTCTTGTGAGGATTAAACTGAAAAATAACACTGAAATTCCCAACAATATCAATACCATTTGGATATATTATATACAGAACACAACATCGATAAAATTTTAAGTAAACTTTTACTATTGATTTAAAGTGCACATATATTTTATTTAAATGTATTAATAAAAATTTATACTAAAATTAGAAACAAATTATAATCTTTAAACTAGTGTTAATTAAACAATATTAGTAAAAATTTCTTCCAAATAGCTTTGATTTTCATTTTGCAGTAGTTGTTTAGCTTCTTCATCTAACTCTAATGAGGTTGATTTCCATTTTTGTCGAATACTGGACATATATGGGTCTGATGTGCACAACAAAATATTAATAAGATCTTCATTAGTACAATATCTGGAAATTTTTCTTGTATTGTGCTCGCGAAAGAATCTGTAGTCTTTGTT
Organism: Polietes domitor; assembly: GCA_947397865.1. Taxonomy (NCBI): domain Eukaryota; kingdom Metazoa; phylum Arthropoda; class Insecta; order Diptera; family Muscidae; genus Polietes; species Polietes domitor. The sequence continues at coordinate 15,628 of CANDYM010000580.1, forward strand.
CCTTTTTTCTTGCTCTTCTTCTGAGAGATCTCCAATTGGAAGCATATTGTGCTGAATTATTTGTTCCCCATGGAACAAAATTTTGTGAACTGTGGTTGGCATATGTCTCCAAGAATATTTTTGGTTATAAAGGGTTGCTGTCTCATTAGCATACTGACCAAATTTTTTTGCACCTATCTTTTTGCTACATGCTATAACTTCTAATATGATTTGGAATCGTCGTATTAAATCATAATCTACTCCAGTTATAGAAGCTGCAGTTTCTGGATCGGAAAAAAAATCTCCTTGCTGTGTTTCCATCATTAGAATTTCCTTCTCCTTGCTTTGGCTGGTCAATTATAAGGCCTATCTCACGGTATTTTTCTTGAATATCTTTTTTTTTTGCTTTCTTTTTTCCAAATTTTCTTTGTTGTTTCTCACTGTTTCGCCTAACGGGCCAAATTCCAAATCGTATCCCAATTTAAGAATATGCTCCATAAAACGAATTCTAGCATGAAGAGGTGACATTCCAAATTCATATGCTTCATTAAAACTATCGTCTTGTGTTGGTGGTTGGCTCAATTGACTTGATGTTTTTTGGCATATGGTGCAGCTTGACGAAGACTTTGTTTCGGTTAAAGCTTGTGCAACTTTTCCATCGATCATTGTAAGTCACATTTTAAAGTTAACTTCGATGCATTGGTCATTAAATTCAAATATCACTGGTTGAAGTTCCTTAATTTCATCTCTTATTTTGCCAACTTCTTCAGTTATGACATCTTTAGTTTCTTTTTTGTAAGCAAACTTTATTGGTCTACAAAATTTTGTTGACGAGGGAATTTCATTCTTCCATACATCTATCTCTGCAGCTCTACTAGTTGACGGCTCTGAACCAATATAAGTTTTTGTTAAACGTAATGGAACGAAAGAAATCATGAATAAATTGGCATCTGATGAATTTTCCGCATTACATTGTTTGTATTGTTTCTGGCCAGAGGACCCATCACATCCCCATTTAGAAATTAAAGTCATGCTGCAATTTTTAAACTTCTTTAAATAGTCAGCATCAAATGTCTTTAATAATCGTTCTGCAGTGTGTTCAAGAAGATCCTGCAATTTTATTTCTGCTGAACTTGAAGTTACACTAATAGCAGTTGGTGAAGGTAAGCAATCTTTTTTTTGGCAGAAACTAAATCTCGATATGATGGAAAAATTCCACAATTTTTTTCATTGGTTCGCTTCCGCAATTCTGTATATTGGTTTTTAGTCATTTTCAAATCCAAAAATAGTGCAAATGCTTCTTCTGGAGTAAATTTATTTTCTTCAGTTGGTGTCGGCATACTTTCTAAAATCCTTTTTGTGCGTCTGGGGCTTGCTTCCACTATTTTTTCAATGATAGCAATTTTACTCTTTTTAGTTTTCGATGGTTGAGTTTGATGCAGAAATGAATCCTTTATGATGCTACAAGAAACTTCTTCATTGATATGTTTAAGCTTGCGTCTTCGTGATCTTTCACTACAATTATCAATTGGCTTTGCTGGTGGACCACCTTACCAGTTTCCGTGGTAGTTACTGATGGCTTTTCAAAAATAAGTTTATTTCTTAGCCATTCTTGGTTGCGTGAGTAAAACAATTTCTTGTTTCTGGAACATTGATTGTACCGTTTTCTTAAAGTATTTAAAAAGTTTTTTATTTTTAACTTATGAATTTTAATTTCTTGTTTGTCGTATATTTTGAAGAATGGATTATTCATTATATGTAAAATAATGTCGTTTTCATCTTTCCGTTCAAAATATATATCAGATAGAACACTATAACTGAATTTAGCCATTGTTTAAACAATAATGAATAATAATGCCTTTGGATGATATGTACGTCAATCGTTTCGTTTGTTTTCGTGCACTGGATAGCACTAAGTTGTGACAGTGCTGTTGTCTTTTTAATTTTTGTGATGTCCATTTTATGTTCTTTCATTCTCGTTTCTAATGTTCTCTTCGTTGTGTTCTGTCGTTAATGTTGGTAAAAATTGAATTTAATGTTCTATTTGGTTTGTAAGCAAAGCGAATGTTGTCAGATTCTATTGTCATTTTTGTCAAAATTTTGATACACCCTTCTATGTGGACTAGATCCAAATATGGGCCAAATTCTCCTAATTTCAACAGAATTATTTTTTGGGTCAATAAGAACTCTTGTACAAAATTTCATCAAAATATATGCATAATAGCCACTTTCATATACAAATAACTTCTCAAAAAATATGACGTGCATTTGCACCGAATATCTTACCTTGGGTCAGAAAAATTGCTGTAGCTCAAAAAGTGCAGTCCCGATGCATGGACATGTATATATAGGAATGTAGGGGAGGGTTAGGACTACAAAATAGTAAATTTGTGTTTTGACTCAGCTTGACTCACAGGAGTTGTGCTCTATGAAGTAGGAAATTTCCGATAAATTAGACCTTTTTTAAAAAAAATATTTAAATTGTTCTGAAAACAGTAGAGCTTCAATTTTTTCTACCAGTGATAGGAAATAAGTTAAGTTACAATACAAAATTTATTTTGTCCAAAAATCTTGAAGAACAAAAAAGTTATGATCATTTCAACATTAAAAATTAACTAAAAATATCATAATTACTAAATTCTGAAAAAGCCCATTTTGGACCACCCTGTTCTCAGTGAAATAGTTAAAATAGAGTTCTAATTTTTTGGCACCCGAGGTTTGCTACTGTCTACTTTCATATGAGTCTAATAACTTTAAAATCGGAGAACAAAAACCAAAAGGAGTTTTGGCCGCTATCTCAAAATAATGACCACAGTGCGTCGTAGAAAGGTTGGGATTGTAAGTGGGCGAAATCGGCCCTAAGGGAAACATTTTTAAATCACAATGACAAAAAATACCCATAATAATCCCTAATATTTTAGCGTATTTAAGCATGTGAATGTGTCTGATTATATTTGCTTGATATTTAGTATGCACATTCCCCTTATAGCAAAAACGTGCACCATAAAGTGATTCTTATTTGTAGGGGGCGAAATAGGGTAAAAAGAGATAAAAATGGTACCTATCAAACGACAACAGCTAGAAACACAAAATTCAGTGTGTACATTCCTCTAATTGAGTAGATACCCAATAAAAAATTATTTTTCCAAAATTCGTTCTTTTAAGGGGTAAAATGGGAACAGGGGGATAAAAATGGTACCAACCAAATGACCGTAGCTAAAGTAATGAAATTCGGAGTTTTTCCTAATTCGTACTTTAGGGACAGAGGGATACAAATTTTACTCTTAACGGGGTTTAATGGGAAAAGGGGATAAAAATATTACCAACTACCAATTCAGTGTATACATTTATCTAATCTGGTAGACAAGTAACATAAAGAGATTTTAGAAAGAAATTGGGTAAGATCGGTTCAGATTTAGATATAGCCCCAATACAACTGTTGCTCCCAAATCTTTAACCGATTTTGGCCAAACTATACATATTATATTTCACCTATTTCGTTCCAGATTTCAATATACCCCATACAAATGTCTTTTCAGAAATAACAATTTTTGTCAAACACATACATTTACAGGATACAAAAATCCTTCCCGTTTTCACTTTTTCACCGAATTAAATTGTATTCGGATTGAAAGTGGAGTGTATCATACAGTCGGCCCCGCCCGACATCGGAATACAACTCAATTCAGTAAAAAAGTGAAACGGGAGCATTTTTTGTATGTATCCTAATCACAGGCTAATATGACCTTTTCCAATTTGTCAAATCGAGAATAATATTTGTATAGGGGCTATATCCAAACAAGTGACTAACTTTCACAATAAGTTCTTCTAGTTAAAGTATAACATGTTATGCTAAATTTTAAGAAATTCTCTGAAAATATGCGGTTTCTGGGGGAACGAAATTTCTATGAGAGCTATATGTAAATCTGAACCGATGTGACCCATTTTCACCAAAGGTGTTCCTATTTTAAATATAAGGTTTTATGCGAATTTAGAAGAAAATCTGTTAAAATATGTGGATTCTAAAGCGGAAAAATTCAAATTGGGAACTCTTTAAGCGACTTAGAACACTAAAAAGGCTGATCGACTTTTTCAGTTTCTTTCTTGTTTTTGGTGTAGTTTAAGGTGTACGAATGTCGCGTCCGGGCCACTGGAAGATGCCAATATATAAACCGATTAGACCCATTTCCGCTATAGATGTTTCTGTAGAAATATAAGGAGTTGTGCCAAATTTGATCAAAATCGTTTAAATTATGCGGTTTCTGGAGCAGAAAAAGACAAACGGAAAGCGACGTTTTTATGGGTGTTATACGTAAATCTAAACCGATTTGATTCATTTACACCAGAGATATTTCTATTTAAAATATAAGATGTCGAGTCGAATTTTAGGAAATTTCTTTATAATGTATGGTTTCTAGAGCGGAAAATGTCAAATAGGGAGCGAAATTTGTATGGGAGCTATATCTAAATCTGAACCGATTTTTAGTTCAAATGTTTCTACTTGAAGTATAAGCTCCTACATAAGAACTTCAAATTGGAAATACCCACCAGAGAAGAATGGGCATCCAACATGGTCATGACCGACGAGGAAAACTCAATCTTCACTGATGGCTCAAAAATGGAGACAGGTACGGGATCGGGAGTCTTTTCTGAACCTTTAAACCTTAAGATATCCGTCCGACTGCCAACTACATGCACAGTCTTTCAGGCAGAAGTATATGCCATCAACATAGCCGCGAAAAATATTCTGGAACGGGATATCGATCCGTCAAAATTCAGAATTTATGTGAATTTATGTGCCCTTAAAGCCTTAAACTCCAAGACTATAAGATCAAGATGCGTACATGACTGCTTAGAGTCCCTGGACCGACTCCAAATGCATGACGTCACACTCGTATGGGTACCGGGTCACACGGATGTACCTGGAAACGAAATGGTAGACGAATGTGCACGGAAAGGCTCCAAAGAGACGGAAGCTCCATGTAGTACGAACATACGCACGCCTTTCATCGAAATACTCAATCAAATAGACGAAATAGCATACCGAGAAACAAAGTTGCGATGGGACTCCGGTCATAACTGCAGAATAACACGTAACTTATGGCCGGAAATCAACCCTAGTAGAACAAAGGAACGACTGACGCTCGGCAAAAGAAACACAAGCATCCTCATTGGAGTCCTTACAGGGCACTGCGCAATAGGCCGTATGGCAGAGCGTATGGGAATCCCTCATATGGACTACTGCAGGAGCTGCCTCGACGAAGAAGAAGAGGAGTCGGTGGAACATCTGCTATGCTCTTGCCATAAACTGCAGGAACTCAGACTACATTATCTTGGAAGCAGGTTCTTCAGCAGTCTGGCAGAAGTGGCAAATGTTCCCCTAAACTCCCTATATAAAGTCATAGACAAGGCCAGCTGGTTCTCCAGTAGAAACAACAGGCAATCTAATAACGACTGACACCACAACGAACCCTTCGGACTTTCCTTACTATCAAATTCTCTTCTCCCACTATAATCCTTCTCCTCTATTCACTAACACATCTCTTCCATAATCATCTATCAAGGGTAGCACAATGGACGAATAGTCTCCGAGTGAACTCGCTTGGTTGCGTATACAATGACGTTGTATATACTACCAGCGGGCAACCCTCTCAACCTAACCTAACCTAACATAAGCTGTTGTGCCATATTTAAACAAACTTTTGTGGTTCCTAGAACAGAAGAAGAGAAATCGGCAGCGACATAAGTATTGGGGTTATAACTAAAACTGAACCGATTTGCTTCAAATTAAGTAACGTTCGTCCTTGACTCGCAAAACTGTATTGTGCCAATTAATGTAAGGACCGGACAATAATTGCTACCTTATTTTGATTGCAAGAATAGATGGACGGACATGGCTAAAAATATTCAAAAAGTGATTCTAAGTCGATCGGTATACAAAACAATTTTTCTACATCGCTTGCTGTTCCAAACAAATGCACAAAGACATAGAGTACCACAGTGGAGGGTATAATAATCTTACTAGCTGAAATTTAAACAAAATACCTCAAATCTTTAAGTAAGTTATTCTCCCAGACAAATGAGAAGAACAACTCCAACGCACCTTTCGAATATCATTTACCATCCGTCGCACCAAGTAACAAACTATGTATTTTTCTAGAAATTCTAAATTACATTCCACACATCGTGCCAACACATAAAACTTAACTGTCTACCTTGCTGGCAGAGTTTAAGAAATAACAATACGACTCTGGAGATTTAACACTTATTTATTATAACTACATTTGGCTTTAAAAGTTTCTGCTGATCCTTATCTCATCGTTTTGTTTACGTGCTATGGCTAAATAGAGCACTCTTTTGTTTTAAACTTAAACTCGTTTAAGAATTATGTCTACATTTTCACACACACATCCCTTTTGCAGACGTAAACAATGGCCAGAAAATAAGATTTATATGTCTGGGAAAGAAGACAAAAAACTTTTCATTTGTTTCAACCAAACAACAACGATAAAACTTTAAACCTTTTTCCAAACACATACCTTGATAAGAAAAACTTTATTTCACTCCTGCTCCAGCGTTGTTTCATCAAAAATTTAATATTAAAGTGGAATGCTGGTATGCACATACACACTTACTCTATAATATTACTTGGTATCCTTTGACATTTCATAAATATCGTTGTGGTGATACTCCCTTGGTGGCTATGGTCAAACAACACTCTTCTTCATGGCTAGCAGTTTGACAAAATTGTGTACTGACACACTGTCCATCATATCAGATGTGTCCACCCTGGAGTGCATTCCACAGTATTACCGGCAGTTTAGAATGTATCGAACTTACATCGGCCAAAATTCAAAAACCGTTGATCTACACCATTTCCAAGTGTAATTCAGAAAAGATCAATTGTAATTCAAAATTCGTGAATTGATATTCATATATTCCATTTGAAATTCAGAACTCATCACTTGATATTCAGAAATTCCATTCGAAATTCAGAACTCTTCAATTGATTTTCAGAAATTCCATTTGAAATTCAGAACTCGTCAATTGAAAATCAGAACTTGTTATTTGAAATTCAGCACTCATCAAATGAATTTCAGAACATTTCATATGAAATTCAGAAGTTATCAAATAAAATTCGAAAATCATTTATGGACAAATAACTCGATGGACAAATACTCCTAATTCAGTCATTCATAACTATATTTAAATTGATAAAATGCATTAAAGTAGACAATTAATTATTTTCATATGTTGTTTATTATTTGCATTATCAATATACAATGAAATCAAGAAATAGATTGTTAGATTGTAAAGGGGCGAACACAAGTTTTAATAATATTTAACAGGCAATTAATAGCGAATCACTTTTTGAGCATCAATAGACGTGAAATTAAAAACAACAAAAAGAGCATTTTTATGCAATCGGTACATAATTTTCATTTCAAAATTTAACTTGGCCGAGTTAACCAACTTTACAAGATAAGTGGAGTGTTACCAAAGACTGTCTATATTCAAGACAAGTAATCTCGCTCTCTGCTGTTATTACCGACGTTGAGAGATGACAGCGAATGCAAATTTTGCATCCATGTTTACATGTTAAATCAAAATATGAAAATGAGGAAAACAATGAGTACATTCAAAAATATACACGAAAACGAAAAGAATACATATCTGTTATTGTTAGATGTTGTAAAATATTTTGTTTTCTTAGCAAAACCTTATAAAACAGTAAAATAACAACAAACAAATGTGCTTTGCAGAAGCAAATGTTACTCTCGCATTTCTGGAAGTTAACATACAAATGCGATATTTCTCCTCCTGTATTTTTACGATCGTTGTGTGTTACCGTTCTCTTCTTTGAATTAAGAGATTTACATGATTTAATTCCGGCGATCTATAAAGCTACGAATATCCATATACAACCGTAATTAATAAATAATTTACATTGTATGTAAAAATCTTTTTAAAAGTTTTACATAGGTAGAATATGAATTGATAACTTCAAATGAAAAAGTGAAATTTCAAATGAAAAGTTCTGAATTTCATATGAAATATTCTGAAATTCATTTGATGAGTTCAACAAGTTCTGATTTTCAGTTGATGAATTCCGAATTTCAAATGGAATTTCTGAATTTCAAATGGAATTTCTGAATATCAACTGATGTGTTGAATTTCAAATGGAATTTCTGAATATCAATTGGCGATTTCTGAATTTCAAATGGAAATTCTGAATTACAATTTATCTTTTCTGAATTACACTTGGAAATGGTGCAGTTTATTCGAGTAAGATATTTTCACTGCTAACATTCTAATGTCAGATTTATCGAAAAACATCTCATTATACCCTACACCACAGGGTATAATCTCTTTGTGCATTTGTTTGTAACACCCAAAAGAAAACGAGATAGACCCATCGTTTATTATACCGATCGACTTAGAATCACTTTTTGAGTCGATAGCGATGTCCGTCCGTCTGTCCATCTATTTTTGTAATCAAGGTCCAGGTCGCAATTGTTGTTAGAACTAAATGAAACTTTGCACAACAAAGTTTTATGGGATAAGGACGAACGCTATCTAATTTGAAGCAAATCGGTTCAGATTTAGATATAGCTCCCATACAAATTTTGCTTCCGATTTTATTTTTTCCGCTCTAGAAACATCATATTTCGATAGATTTTCGTCAGATTTAGCAAAACGTCATATGTTTTAACTTGAAACAGCTCTGGCAAAAATAGGTCAGATCGGTTCAGATTTATATATAGCTCCCATACAAATGTCTCCTATGATTAGACTCTTTCCGCTCTAGACAATACATATTTTAGCAGATTTTCTTCAAATTTGGCAAACCAACTTATATTTAACTAGAAACAACTCTGGTAAAAATAGACCAGATCGGTTCAGATATATATATATATATAGCTCCAATACAAATTTCGCAACTGTTTTGATTATTTCCGTTCTAGAAATAGCATATTTGAACAGATTTGCTTAAAATTTGGCAAACCAGCTCATATTTAACAGATTTTCATCAGATTTGGGAAAGCTTCTTATATTTCTGAAAACCTATGCTAAACATGTGTGAGATCATTTCAGATTTATATATAGCTCCCATTCAAAGTTTGTGTTCAAATTTTCTTACAAATACAGGTAAAAATAAGAAATTTGTAGTATATACACCAGAGGGTATATTGACTAAGTGTAGGGTATCATATAGTCGGCCACGACCGACTTTAACCTTTCTTACTTGATATATATATATATATATATATATATATATATATATATATATATATATATATATATATATATATATATATATATATATATATATATATATATATATATATATATATATATATATATATATATACGCTTACGTAGAGTGCGAATTGAAGAAAATATCGCAGCTGTATCGGCCAGTGTTAATGATGACCATCAATTATCGATTCGTCGCCGTTCGCAGCAATTGGTTGTTAGTCAAAAACGTGAAAATGCCAAAATTGGACTAAGCGGATGGACCACTTTCGGCGCGGTCAATGTCAACATTTGCATGAAATAATCTTCAAACATTAAATTATATGGACCGTACTATCGATTCAAATAAAGATTTCATGCATTTTTCTGAATTCTATGTGTTTTTTTTTTGAAAAACTTTCCTATAGCTTTTAAAAACTCACCCTTTATATATATATTTACAGTTTTTAAGCGACTTTTTCACGATTTCTGCCTTATATTCCTTTGGAATATTTGGAATGTTTGGGGACATAGTGGTATTAATCCCCTTCATTTAAATAAAAATGATTTTTGCGTAAAAACTGAAATTTTGTCTTGTTCTAATACGATTAACATAGAAAAGTAGCTATAATTTCTGGACCAACTGTCACCCCACTCTTAAATTTTGATACGTTGCAGAGAATAATGTCTAAGGTTTCAATCGGCTTTACCGACTTATATATATACTCTCACTCTGCGAGAACATTTGCATGGAAGTTATAGGGAATTAAATTTTACTTAGGATACTAACAGATTCCTGCTTTCCCATTTATAAAATAATTGTAAAAACCTGATTAATTATCAATTATTGGTGGATTCCATGCACCAGTATAGAAGTTATAACTAATTTAAATTTACCTAGGATAGGGACAATTGTGTGGGAGGTACAAGAAGGGGCGTGTATAAAGAATAAATATTTTGTAGGTTTAAAGCGATTATAAAAACATTTTTAAATATCAAACTGCAAAGGATTTTGACTGCCCTGCGTATGGATGTTATATCGGTTTTATTGTGACCAAAGTTTATGGCACTTTATGTGGGAGGTACCAGAAGTGGTGTGGCAATCTAACCCATATTCCATACGAATGTAACTTCTATAAAAGCATTGCGAAATACAAGTTATAACAGCTTTAATTTTACGTAGTTTAGGGTGATTTGCGTGGCAGGTACTGAAAGTGGAATATCCATGTGGAAGTTACAGTGGTTTTAATTTAACAGAGGAATATGGGCTATTTGTGTGGGTGGTACTAGAAGGGGCGTTAGTTTAAGTCTTCGAAATTAAACTAAGTTTGGGAAACATATTAACATGTAAAAAGTTTGAATAGATTCCTTAATGCCTTTCGAAATTTATATTGTACACCAGCCAGTCAGACTGAGTGAGCGACATTCAAGGATTAACGACATTTTTCATTTTTAGAATCCATGAACTACATGGAGGAGATGAAACCCTTCACCATTATCATTAAGATCTAAATACGTGTGCCAAAGTTGTTGCAGCAGAGCTATATCTTTGGAGGAGTACCAAATTCTGGACCACTGTAAAACTCAAACCATGCACTACTTGTAGCCAGGCCCGTGCGCAGGATTTTCCCCTGGGGGGGGTTTTCATCTACACTCAAAAAAAAATTTCCCTATAATGAGTTAAAATTAACTAAAATTTAGGAAACCAAGTACATTTTTACTAAATAAGTAGAATTTTGCTGAAATTTTCCTAAATCTAAGTAAATTTTTCCTAAAAACAAGTAATTTTTTACTAAATTTAAGCAAAATTTTCCTAAAACTAAGTAAATTTTAGTAAAAATTTGCTGAAAAAAAAAATTTCCTAAAACCTAGTAAATGTTTTCAAATCAAGTAAATTTTTACTCAAACTGAGGGCAATTTTGCTGATTTTTTCCTCAAAACGAGTAAATTTTTAACTTAAACTGAGGAAAATTTTATTTTATACAAGAAAAAATGTGAAATTAAAATAAGTTATTTTTAACTAAAAAATCAAATAAATAGTTTTGATTCAGAGTATGCAAAACTGATACAAAAAATGACAACATGAAATATTTCTCAAAAGTTTCATGATACCTCTGCCATAAAGAGTTGAGCTATTACTCCATGATTGTTACGAAGGCAAAATAGGCGCCTTCGCAGTGGTTGTTTAGAATAATTCATAAAGTATTTAAGAAATAAGTCTCTGCAAACGAACGAGAATTGCTTCTTAGATTAATATTCAAGATTTTTTAACAATTTCAAATGTTTTTTATAAATTCATTAATACCTAAATGTATGAAGAACTCGGCATAAATTTCAGTAAACATTTTTACTTCATTTTAGGAAAAAATACATTTTTAAGTTAAAGTAAATTTTAATTTTTTCCATACAAAAAATTTCAGATTTTTTTACTTTTCTCATTGTCAGCAAAATTGCATTTCAGTAATCCATCTATCAGTACATTCAAAGGAATATGTCAGTAAAAGAAAGCAGAAAGTCTACTGAAAGAGCAGATTTTCTGCTGTTAAAAAAGAGACAGCAGACTTGTATCTGCTGAGATGGTAAACAGCCATTTGCGCATTTTGTCCCAAGCTAATATAAAAGAAAATTCGAGCTAAACTCGCTTATGAACGCTTATCTATTTTTATATTTTAATTAACAACAGCAAATTTTAGCAGACTGCAAACTCTTTAGCAGTGTGAATGGTGATGTAAGATTGCAGAAAACTGCTGTAATAGCAGAAAGTGCCTGCTGATAGACAGCAGACAATCGCTGCTATTTTATCGAGGGCTTATATTCATAAGTGGCTATGAAAAAAAACATAAATTTTCAGGAGAGCGAAAAAACCGATTTTCTCCTTAATTTGAAGAGAAATTATTAATCGCTCTTCTACAGTTTAATCTAAAGAGGATTACTAATTGCTACGATTAAAAAGTTTTCGAAATTTCCTATTATTCGTGGTTTCATGGTTCATAGCCACTTTTGCACGTTTAAAATTGAGCACTATGAATGTTGAAATAAGAATAAGATTTATTGTAAACTCCATAACTTGTTGCATGAAATCTTGACAATGTTGTATAGAATACGCCTTTTCTGTGATGTACCCATCGAATTTAAAGATTCCAGCTTCATCCGTCAGATTGGTCGATTGTAACATATATGTAGCCAGTCGCGAAAATCGCTGCAATTGATGAAAAATCCAAAATCCGCCGTTGCAATTCCTTATATTTTAACTTTCTTCATTCATAATTCTGAAACTATTCATACACAAGTATTTCCCATGAAGTCAGCAATAACATGCCAAAGAAATATTTTGGTATTCTCAATATAATAAAAAGTTACGGCGGTTTTTCTAAATATACTTTTCACAATTTTTGACTTTACAGCCACCATTTTTCCTATTTTAGCCTGATAACTTGGGAATCAAAATGCTATTAACGCGAAATGATGGAATTTGATAGTACGATATGCCTTAAATCTAGAATAATGTTTTAAACAAAATCGTTGTAGCGAATTATATCCTTCGGTTTTATGCTCTCCATTGTTGACATATTTTGTTTCTATTATTTTTATGTTCATTGAGGATAGCCAAATCAGAAATAAAAAAATGGCTTTAGAAAAAATCGTTTCCAAATTTTCCAGATGACATCCAAATCTGAGAATAGTTGGGCATCAAAAACTCATTTTCGAGCAAATGGTTCATATCCACTTTTGAATATAAACCCTCGATATATATTTTGAAGAAATATTACACAAAAAAACGATCAAATTCCTCGGCGATAAACCCTTCAGTGCCGCATTTTTTTTTGGATAAATTGGATATGCTTCTTGATGAAGTATGGGTCTAAATAGGATGTTTAAAGAGTTTTGGGGTTTTTAATTTATACAGGACATGAGTAACAGGATGTTTACTCAAAATCTTTATACGCATATTCCGATTAAATAAAAAATATTTGGAAATGTTTCTTCATTTTTATAATCTTAAACATGTATAAATTCAATTAACAAATACAGTTTTTTGTATTCGATGAAATGCAAGAAGAAACAACTAGACATTTTAATTCCAAAAAACCAAATAACTGGTATTTTAGAGCATCGTTTTCCTACGTAGATCCAAGTTACTGAATTTGTTGTTTCTCTTTTGACTAATACTTGCTACATATGTACAAAAAATACTAACTCTGAAAAATATTAGACATAAGTGATAAATATAACAAAAATTTTAGTAAGTTAAGACTCATTTCTTCATTTGTCGAAATGGATTTGTATTATAATTGCAAACTCCCAAAACATTGGAAGTAACAGAAAACGTTGTTGTTGCATCTGTGATGAAAATAGGACACATCGGTTCATATTTAGATACAGCTCCATAAAAATGTCCAATCGCAAATGTTACATCGCTCTAGCGCTCTGCAAGCATCAAAAAAATTATTTGCTTTTATTAAGAATATTTTAGATTTCATTATGATTCTTATCTACACTTTTTTAAAATTACTAAACGATTTTGTTATTAAATTTCCAAAATTTTATTGCAGTACATAATTAAAAGTTCATAAGATATAGCTCTAGTCGAATGTCAAGAAGTGGTATCGGTTAATAAAAATGAAAATTTTCCGAACAATTTGGTGCCCATTAGCGAAATTAGTACTACACAATCTTGAAATTGGCACAATTCGTTTAGTTTGTTTGTATTTTTCATAACCTTTGTCCGAAATTCAAGAAAGATACCACGATTTTTGTATGTATTTTTCGTGTTTTCATGATTTTACTGCAAAATTACCATTTCAGACGAGTTATTTTAAAAAAAATCTTAAAAATTCTATATTTTATTGCTTCAGAAAGTCTAGAAGGTTTTAAAAAGTATATGTTCGAAACCTCTCTGGGGGGGGTTTGAACCCCCAAAACCCCCCCCCTGCGCACGGCCCTGCTTGTAGCTACGATAAACACTATATTACCTGCATAAACTAGTAGAATATATGGGCCGTATTTTATTTTAATTGGAAGAGTTTAATTTTCAAAACTTCAGTTTTTGAATCGCTTTTTGGTGGAATTACTAGTGAATAGGTTTATACATTTTAGGGCACAGTTGGCCTCACTACGAGGGAACTTATTTATATTGTGAGTCTTTGCAACCCTAAGAGTTGGTCATTCATATGTCATGTTCATATTTTACGAGCATAAAATAAACTTACAAAATATGCTTCTGTAATGCTCAAATTGGTTTATACGACATAGTGCTATTGTTCCCACTTTTTATGGCCACCAAAACTATGGTTGTTGTTGTAAGCGTTAACGCTGACCATTGTACGGAAACCTTTAATGTATCCCATCGCTCATGTTAACACTCAAAACAACCAGCACTCAGAAAACTATCGTTAACAGCATTTGCTAATGATAAATAGAGCGTGAAAATTTGCAAAGTTGGCAACATGCAAAGAAGCAAAAAAATATATCAGCAACAAAAATGAAAAAAAAAAAACATTGAATAACCTCAAACAAAAGTTCTTCGTACATGGAGGGTGGCCATATTTAAATCTTTCAGCGTCCTCAATATACCAACCAATAGAATGTAAGTGCAAATTATGCTTGTGAACAACGAATGAAGTTCACAACACGACTATTGAGCTGGAAAATTTAAATTATAATTCAATAAAAATGCTATAAATAAGTAGGTCTCTTGAGCATATTCACTTCAAATGTAGGTAAAGTAGGAAAAATAAAATGTGAAAATATATATTTTACGTCCCGAATGGAAGTAAGGAAATCCAAAAGTAGGACGCATATATGATATCCACCACTCACAATCCCATTACAATGGTTTATAGAGTGGGCACAGTAACATTTTAAATTAGAATCGGTTATAAAAGAAAAAGTACTGATTATTTTTTCAAATTTCTGGTTTTATTGGAAAGGTTGAACTTTGTCATTTAATAATGGAACACAATATCATTCATATGACTACCACGACTGGCTCGTACATTTTCGATTGTTCCGGCTCGAATCTCATCAATGGCAGCTTCGATTTCATATTTCAACGCTTCACAGAAAACAATTTCGTCTGATTATTCGATTTCCAAAACATGTACGTGACATGTGGCCCCGTCTTGTTGAAACCAAATGTTGTCCATATCATTCTTGATTGGTCTTGATTGCCAGTAAAGTATGAATTTGGAAAATCCATTGCAAAGTATGAATTTGGAAAATCCATTATGTCTCACGTACACAGTGCAAGATAACCTAACTTCATGATTCTACCCATTTTACCCTTAAAATTAAAAAAGTACGAATTTGCGAGTTTATGCAGTCAGATGAATGTATACACCCAATTTCATGACTCTAGCTATTTAGTTGGTACCATTTTTATACCTTTTAGCCCCTTAAGAGTATGAGTTTCGAAAAATTCCTTTATTATATGTGTCAACGCAATTAGAGGGATGTACACACCTAACTTCATCGTTCTATCTGTAGGAGATTGGTTAGTACCATTTTTATCCCTATGTTCCCATTTTAACCCCTGAAAGCATGGAATTTGGAAACATCTTGATTATTTGCGTATATCTGCAGTCAGAGAAATGTATAGACCAAATTTTATTATTCTATGTGCAGCCCTTTTGTTGGTACTATTTTTATCCCTCAATGTCCATTTAAACCCTTGAAAGTACGAAATGGAAAAATCCTTTTATATTATGTATCTACTGAATTGGTAGAATGTACACACCGAATTTTGTGTTTCTAGCTTTTGTCGTTTGATAGGTACCATTTTTATCCCGTTTTGCCCTATTGCACCCCCTACAAATAAGACTCACTTTATAGTCGACGTTTTTTTTTTATCAGGGGAATGCGCATTGCAAATATCAAGTAAATATAAGTAGACATATTCAAAACAAGTAAGAAGGCGTTAAGTTCGGCCGGGCCGAATATTATACCCTCCACCACGGAGTGCGTTCTACAGTATTACCAGCAGATTAAAGGATGTCGACTTTACATAGTAGCACAGTACCATATTACGAAAATTGTGTTATTTTTATGCACATTACTATATTTGTTTACTATTTCAAACTATAATGTATACTTAAGCGCACTGTTTAAAATCGACTACTATATATAAATACATGCCTAAATATTAGGCGATTGTCAGTCGCCATTAGAAAGAAGCATTTCCAGATACAGACAAAGTGATAAGAAAAGTATAAATTTTAAAGATATCCCCATTCGCCCCATTCTCCGCCCAAATGTACAAATTTCGCAAAAACCGTTTTTCGAGTCTTCATAGTCAGAATGTATACAACGAATTTCATGATTTCAACTTCAGCGGTTTGGTAGGTCCCATTTTTATCTCTCTTTTTTAATTATATCCCTTAAAAGTACGAATTTCGAAAAATCCCTCTATTTTACGTGTCTATGCAATTATAGGGATGTACACACCGAATTTCATGATTCTAGCTGTTGTCGTATCATTGCTACCATATTTTATCCCTTTTTGTGCCATTTCGCCAGCTAAAACTTTTATTTTCTTTATGTTGCTTCCAAGCTACAAGAGGAATGTCCGCAACAAATTTTAACTGTATGAAAATCAGAAATTTAATTAATAAGCCAAGGCTACAAATGTATACTATGTATATAATGGAAATAATACTTCAATTCATAAAGGAAATATAAGGGAGCAATCACAAATATTGCTGGATAGAGAGTGTATTTTTTTCCAATTTTGCCCCCTCAAGAGTACGACTATCTAAAATCTCTTTATTTTATGTATGTACACAATTAGAGGGATGTACACACCGAATTTCATCATTCTAGCTGTATTCGTTTAGTAGGTAGTATTTTTATCCCCTGTAGCCATTGTATCCCTTGATAGTACGAATTTGGAAAAAAACTTTTTTTTTCGTGTCTACGCAGTCAGAGGAATGTATACTCCGAATTTCATGATTCTAGCTGCTGTCATTTGGTAGTACTATTTTTATCCCCTTTTTCCATTTTAACCCCAAAAAGTACGAATTTTGGAAAGTTCTTTTATTTTACGTGTCTACGCAATCAGAGGAATGTATACATCGAATTTCATTAATCTAGGTGCAGCCGTTAAGTTTGTACTACTTTTATCCCTCTATCCCCATTTAACCCCTTAAAAGTACGAATTTATAAAAAATACTCTTGTATTATGTATCTACTCTATTAGAGGAATGTACACGCCAATTTTCGTGTTTCTATCTGTTGTCGTTTGATAGGTACCATTTTTATCCATAAGGACAAAAAGGGTTTGTCTACAACCATAAGACACATTTAGGCAAAATTTGATGCTCCTAGCTCATTTCGTTCGGCCGCTGTCGTGCTTTCAACAGACAGACGGACACACGGACATGGCTATATTGTCTTAGAATTTTACCACTACCCAGAATATATATACTTTATGAGGTCTCCGATGAATATTTCAAGGTGTTACAAACGGAATGACAAAGTGCATATACCCCCATCCTGGAGGTGGAGGGTATAAAAACATGCTTAAATACTTTAAATATTAGGGATATTCTCAGTCCTTGTGAGAGAAAAAATTTTCCCTGTGGACCGATTTTGCCCACTTTCAATCATAACCACATTTATGCCAAATTTTAACGTCCTAACTCGTTATTGGCGTGCTTTCAACAGACGGATGGACGTAGATGGTTAGATCGTCTTAGAATTTTATGACGCTTAAGAATATATATACTTTATAGGGTCTCAGGTCGATATTTCAAGGTGTTACAAACGGAATGAGAAAGTTAGTATACCCCATCCTGGAGGTGGAGGGTATAATTAGAATATAATAAGTTCAATTTTAAAATTTTAAATTGCCCACACTGTATAAGTCGGTTGAACCGACTAAATCTTACTTATTTACTATTTGAAAAAAAAAATGTAGTATCTGTTTGCTACAGCGATAAGAAATTCAAATCGGGAGGGATATTTGCATGGGGTCTATATCAAAACAAAGAACGCAGTGGGCCAATTTCAGTTTAGATACTTCTATCCAAAAATATGTATAAATCGGTTAAAATATATGATTTCTCTAGGGGGAAAGTCGAGAGTAACATTTGTATGGAGACTATATCTAAATCTGAACCGATTTTCGGTTCTACTATATGTACAAAGTGGCCCATGGAGGCTGCTACTAAAAACGCAACATAATTTTTTCTGTGGAATTAATTGGCTCCATTTGGTATACCCTCACTCTACAGAGTAGGAGGTAAGGTTTGTATCCCGTGATTTCCCGCGGGAAAATTCCCGAGAATTCGCATATTTTTCACTTCCCGTATCCCGGGAAATTCGTACGGGAATCCCGCGGGAATTCAGTTGAAACTTTTGCATATTCTTTCTATATTTTTCACAATAAAATTAAAAATGTTGTAGAATAATTTATATCATATCGCTTTTAATTAAGTATGCCAAATATTGCAGTTGGATAACGAACTATATTAAGCTGCGTTCGGATGTACACTCAAAATCCACTTTTTCGGATTTTGCCTGTCGAACTCCATATGAAAAAATGTAAAATCCATAAAAAGTAGATTTTGGATGCGTATCCGAACGCCCAAAATAAATAAAGTTATTCGTTTGAAAATATTTCAAACAATGCTATAAAATACACAAGTAACAATTGTATTAAAAAGTCAAGATGACTGTCTAAAAAAGAGTTTAAAGTTTTCGAAGCGACAGGACAAACAGACAACTTAAACATTTTATTTAATGCTCTACTGACTATTAAGCCAATATCAATTGAATGTGATCGATCGTTCTCCGTCGCGTCCACATTTTCCAATAACATAAGAAATATCTGATGAGGCCATATAATAACCATATGTTGACGATTTCCGACGACAGCACCCGGCATCCCGGGAAATTGAAAAAATAATTCCCATATCCCGGGAAATAAAAAGTACGGGAAAATGCAAACCCTAGTAGGAGGGTATATATCATATGCGAGAGAAAAAAAAACGACGCATTGACGGAGTGATTTAAGACCCTAACTATGTTTGTACAAAATCCGTTTCACTACTTCTTAAGTTGTTTAAGGCCTGGCTGGTATACACGATAACATTCGAAAGGAGTTAAGGAATCAATTCAAAGTTTGCACATGATAATATTTTTTCCAAACTAAAACAAACGTAAATTCCGCACGAAGTACGAATTAAGAAAAAAATTTTCTAGTTTGCATGTCTACGCAGTCTGAGGAATGTATATACCGTTTGGTTGGTACCATTTTTATACCCTCCACCTCCAGGATGGGGATATACTAACTTTGTCATTCCGTTTGTAACACCTTGAAATATCGACCTGAGACCCTATATGGTATATATTCTTTATCGTCATAAAATTCTAAGACGATCTAGCCATGTCCGTCCGTCTGTTGAAAGCACGCTAGCATCTAAACGAAGGGAGCTAGGAAGTCCAAATTCTGCATAAATTCGTCTTATAGTCGTAGATCGGTTGGGATTGAAACAGGACGAAATCGGCCCAAAGGGAAAAATTTTTCCCTCCCAAGGACTGAAAAAACCCATAATAACCCCTAATATTTTAGAGTATTTAAGATTTTTTTTCAATATGTCTTCTAGTACTTACTTGATATTAGGTATGCGCATTCCCCCTATAACAAAAACGTGCACCATAAAACGATTTTTATTCGTAGGGGGTGAAATGGGACAAAAAAGGGATAAAAATGGTACATATCAAACGACAACAGCTAGAAACACGAAATTCGCTGTGTACATTCCTCTAATTGAGTAGGTACATAATATGAAATTATTTTTTCAAAATTCGTACTTTTAAGGGATAAAATGGGAGTAGAGGGATAAAAATGGTACCAACCAAACGACTGCACCTAGAATTATGAAATTCGATGTATACATTCCTCTGATTGCGTAGACTCGTAAGATAGAATGATTTTTCGAAATTCGTACTTTTTGGGGTTCAAATGGGTAAAAGGGGATAATAATAGTACCAACCATATGTTTGCAGCTAGAGTCATGAAATTCGGTGTATACATTCCTCTGATTACGTAGACACGTAAAATAAACGGATTTTTCGAAATTCGTACTTTTTGGGGTTAAAATAGAAAAGGGGATAAAAATAGTACCAGCCAAGTTATTGCAGCTAGAGTCATGAAATTCGGAGTATACATTCCTCTAACTGCGTAGACACGAAAAATAAAAGTTTTTTCAAAATTCGTACCTTCAAGGGATACAATGGGTACAGAGGGATAAAAATAGTACCAACTTAACGGCTACAGCTAGAATGATGAAATTCGGTGTGTACATCTAGCTAATTGCGTGGACACGTAAAATAAAGAGATTTTACAAAGTCATACTTTTAAGGGACTAAAATAGGAAAAAGGGGACAAAAATGGTACACCAAATGACCGCAGCTAGAACATGGAAATCGGTGTATACATTCCTCTGACTGCATAGACACGCAAAATAAAAAGATTTTTCCAAAATCGTACTTTTTACTTTTACGACAAAAAATTTGTTGAATCATTAAGGTATGTTATTTTGCACTTGAGATACTGGATTTTCAAAATTTTTATTTGTTTTGGTTTGGTTATATTCAAAAAATATATATTTTCCTGTAATATTACTGCACTTCTGCGAAAATCGACAGCCTATTTGAAATGCAATCCATGGTGGAGGGTATATAATGTTCGGCCCGGCCGAACTCAACGCCGTTTTTACTTGTTATCTCTCTATTAAAATTTTACTCTTTTTATAGTAAGAATTTATTTTACGTATCTACTCAATTAAAGTGATCAAACCCGAGACCGAAAACCGTGTCAACGGGGTTTTTCAAATCGCAGTTTTTGGAATACGGGGAAACCCGGCTTTTTATGTCGTTCTCAGCCGCTTTTTCATAGTGTTGAGAATGGCGTCCCGTAATTCCAGCATTAACTTCTGGGGGTGGCCGCAGCATTTTACTAATATACATACGTGGTTCTAGTTTTATACTTGTAATTTTGGGCATTTTTTGTGGGGAGATAGTATCTTTAATGGTCCAATGACTTTGAAACGCGCATTGATATCGTCTGAAATGTAGTTTAATCCCCATTGAGACATATGTGATAGGTCCTTGTATTTCAAGTATTCCAAAAATACGCATAATCCTTGAATTTAATTTCAAACATATAATTTATTTTATTATTTTTATGTATTTTAGCTTATTTTCTACTCTACAAGATATCAGAATTGCAGAATTGGTGTAGAAATTTTTCACAATGATTACCTTTTTCAGCGACACATAATTTGTAGATTTTACATCAGTTTTAAACTGATATTTCGGAAAATATAGTTACAGGATGAAAGGTAATAATGCGGTTTCTCTATATACTTACATTAAAAAAAATAAATAAAATTAATTTTTGGCTATGGACCAAAATGCTCTTCATGCTAATTCACACAGGAATGTTAGTAGTCAATTTCAATTTCTGTGCGCTGACTCTAATTATGAGATCAGAATTGTCGTATCCCCCAGGAACGAGTATGTACAATGGGTCAACATTTTGTGGAATTATCCTATAATGGTTTTTGATCACTCTATACTGAATAAGAGGAATGTACAGACCGAATTTTGCTTTATAGGTACTATTTGTATCTCTTTGTGCCCATTTCACGCCACACAATAAGAATCTCTTAAATAATAGTATTAGGGATTATTGGGGGTATTTCCTGTCCTTGTTAGGGATTCTTCCCTCAGGACCAGGGTTGTCAGATATGGCGATTTTTCGCCAAGCGTGGCGAATTTTAAATGTGTTTGGCGACTTTATTTTCGATTTGGCGTCATGGCGGTTTTGTTGCGATTTATAAAATAGTTGGTGATTTTCTTGACTATTTTTAGAAAATTAAAAAAAAAACAAGTAAGGAAAGGCTAAAGTCGGGCGGGGCCGACTATATAATACCCTACTCCACTCCCTGCGTATGTACCTCGCTTTGATTACTAAACCCATTTATTTCATGGGAGCAATTTTATGTAGTTCATATAAATTATACTATAAATTAGTCTTTAGTCACAATTAACGAATATGGTTAATAATATGGTAATTGATCCAATTATCCGACAGACAAATACAAATTATACAGTAGTAATAGGATGAATCGGACCGACATTTCAAAAGGGGGCCTATAACTACATTTTGGGCCTGGTCCAAAACATGGGCCTATATATTTCTCATTCACGGTAGGTATTCCTGGTTGAAAAGTACCATGATCTGCAAAATTTGAAGAAGATCCGATGTAAGATGTAGTTTCTTGAGCTGTAATAGAGCAGAATGGGACCCCATTTGGGTTATACCAAAGTATGGACATATGGGCATCTCCCAAACAAGTAAGGAAACTCTAAAGACGGACGGACTTTCTATCTCATTACAATTCAATTTGGTAAAAAAGTGAAATCGGGAAGGATTTTTGCATCCTGCAAATGTATGTGTTTGACAAAAAATGTTAAATCGGAAAGGACATTTGTATGGGGTATATTGAAACCTGGAACGATGTGACCCGCTTTCACCATGTATGTTTATTGGTGAAATATAATATATAAAGTTTGGCCAAAATCGGTTAAACATTCGGGAGCAACATTTGTATGAGTGCGATATCTAAATCAGAATCGATCGATATGGTGAAAGTGGGTAACCATAGGTTGGATTATAAGATGTTGTGCCAATTTTAAAGAAAAACGGGTACAATATGTGGATTTTAGAGCGGAAAACGTCAAATCGGGAGCGATATTTGTACGTGGGCTATATCTAAATCTGTACCGATCATACCCACTTTCAGCATAGGTGTTTCTAGTTAGATTATAAGATGTTGTGCCAAATTTAAAGAAAATCGGGTGCAAGATGTGGTTTCTAGAGCGGAGGGAGTGACATTTGTTTGGGTCTATATCTAAATCTGAACCGATCTTACCCAGTTTCAGCATAGGTGTTTCTAGTTCGATTATAAAATGTTGTGCAAAATTTAAAGAAAATCGGGTACAATATGTGGTTTCTAAAGCGGAAAAAGTGAAATCGGGAGCGACATTTGTATTGGGGTTATATCTAAATCTGAACCGATCTTACCCAATTTTTGCATACGTGTTTCTAGTTCGATTATAAGATGTTCTGCAAAATTTAAAGAAAATCGGGTACAATATGTCGTTTCTAGAGCGGAAAATGTCAAACCGTGAGCGACATTTGTATGGGGTCTATATATAAATCTGAACCGATCTTACCCAATTTTTGCATACGTGTTTCTAGTTGGATTATAAGATGTTCTGCAAAATTTAAAAAAAATCGGATACAATATGTCGTTTCTAGAGCGGATAATGTCAAATCGGGAGCGACATTTGTATGGGGGCTATATCTAAATGTGAACCGATCTTACCCAATTTTTGCATACGTGTTTCTAGTTCGATTATAAGATGTTCTGCAAAATTTAAAGAACATCGGGTACAATATGTCGTTTCTAGAGCGGAAAATGTCAAATCGGGAGCGACATTTGTATGGGGGATATATCTAAATCTGAACCGATCTTACCCAATTTTTGCATACGTATTTCTAGTTGGATTATAAGATGTTCTGCCAAATTTAAAGAAAATCGGGTACAATATGTCGTTTCTAGAGCGGAAAATGTCAAATCGGGAGCGACATTTGTATGGGGGCTATATCTAAATCTGAACCGATCTTACCCAATTTTTGCATAGGTATTTCTAGTTGGATTATAAGATGTTGTGCCAAATTTAAAGAAAATCGGGTAAAATATGTGGTTTCTAAAGCGGAAAAAGTGAAATAGGGAGCGACATTTGTATGGGGGATATATCTAAATCTGAACCGATCTTACCCAATTTTTGCATACGTGTTTCTAGTTGGATTATAAGATGTTCTGCCAAATTTAAAGAAAATCGGGTACACTATGTCGTTTCTAGAGCGGAAAATGTAAAATCGGGAGCAACATTTGTATGGGGGCTATATCTAAATCTGAACCGATTTCCGATTTCAATCGGACAGCAATTGCGACCTGTAGAGTGCGAACAAGCTTAGATGGACAGCAGACGGACGGACGGACGGACAGACAGACATCGTTAAATCGACTCAGCTGGTGATTCTAAGCCGATCGGTATACTTAAAGGTGGGTCTAGCTCGATTATTTCTTGGTGTTACAAACATTTGGCGCGAAACTAACTTATAATACCCTAGACCAGAAGACCTAGAAGTGGTGTAGGGTATACAAATTTACATTACAATTTGTATGCAAGTCATATATATGCGTTCATGTCAAACCGAACACTTTTTAAATTACCATTAGTAAAATCAAAATAAAAGGTTCGAGGTAGAAACATTGAAAATTGTGAAAACAATTCAAAGAATGAAGGATTATTTTAAAGATAATTGTATTTTTTATCTTTTGTGTTTTTTTAAATCTCAAAAAATAGGCGTATTCTGCATATATCTGTTGCAATAACCAAATAGTTAAGATAACCAAACCCCAAATTACCATTTGAATGTTTATTTCAGACTAAACTCAATAGATTTATTGAACTGTTTACATCCATTCATTTGGATTTTTTCTGACCATATTGCAAAGGTATGATGGATTTGGGAGTCGGCGAATTGTTTCTGGATAATTAGGGTTGGAATGAACTCTCAGAAATTATCAAAATATCTTTTTCAGCATTTATTTCGACATTTCGTGAATGATTGGAATTTGAAAAATGTGTTAAAGTTCTCTGCTTCGATATCAACTCTGGAAAATATAAGCTATCGAAAAGGCCGGAGACTTCACCTTTTGGAATTTTGATTTCACGAAATCTTTAGTTATCCAAGGATACTGTAATGAGATTTGCAATCTGCGGACTACAATTTTCCAAATAAATCATTTAACGGTCGATGATTTCAATTGAATTGATATTCATTTCGATGACTTCAATTCTAGTAAATGTCGCTGTAAATTTCCACACATCCGAATCTGCTGGGACGATTATAATGAGCGGTCCTTCTAATTAAGCTTCGTCTTTGGCTAAATTCAAAGAATCTTCATCTATCCAGAAAATAGAAAACGAATATTACAACTTTAGTGTAGAAGTTGCGATAATCACAACTCGGTCTGAAACCATAAGTTTCAGACCGAGCTTGCACTGTAATAAACGCTATTTTTGAACGAATGTATGCATTAACTGTTCTACTAAAACAGATTTTTCAAAGTGCATCTGTATGCTTTATTGACATTTGTTTCTCTTTTGTTACATTGGTCCACGAAAACGGGGAAGAAGAGATCAACTGAATATAAGAAACTGGTTAATAAAGGAGAAAAATTACACTATTAATGTTAATTGTTTTTTAACCACTAATCCCGACGTTGAAAGTGCATTATGAATTGCCTAAACTAGGTCACGGTAGCTTATTTAACTTTTATTAAGGCGTTAATAAAAACCAATAAAATGTGTTTTAATTCTTTATCATGAAATGTTGAAAATATTCAACTCAAATATATCGTTCATTCCATATCAAACCGAACGATTTTCGTAAAAAAATACGACCACGACTCCCATTTTAACGATTTTTCGCAGACATATTCTACTGCTAAAAATATTTTACACATATTTTGTAAAAAAAACCTGATTTTTTTAAAAGATAGGACCATTTAAAAATTAGAAAAATCAAGAAAAACATGCCGAGGTATGAACATTGAAAATGGTATAGTGAGAAAACGCGTGGGCACAATTCAAAGAATGATGGCTTATTTTAAAGGTAATTACAATAAAGTTACTTTTCGCCGGCGTTCTTGGCTATTGACTGCTACTGACAACAATTTTGTGTATTTCCGATTTTTCTTCTTCTATTTTATTTTTCACTATGAAAACACCAACCTAAAAATTCTGAAGAAATAGAAAATAGAAAAATTCAAAAAAAAAAAAAAAAATAGAATAAGTTCGTGGAATTGCGACCGAAATACTGTATTCTACCGGGAGCTACAGGAACTCATTCCGTTTGCGTGTGCTGTATACACCAAAACGTAAAACTTATGATTGACGGGTCATCTCTTTCAAGACTAACATCTAATAACCTCCAAATTGTAACTTATAACGACTGTCTTTCAAAAATAATTTGCAACCCCCCAACACATGATTCTTATCTTCGGCGAAGTGAAGTGTGCCCTAGATGCGACGACTTAATTAACAAAAAAATTTGTTACATGTATATTGAAATATTTATTATTTTTTCTTGTTTTACCCACAAAGAAATAATTGTATCTCCCTGAATAAATGTATCACATCATTTTTGTTCTAATTTCTTCAAAACATCAATAAAACTTTCAATTTTCGCAGTTTTACCAACACCAAAAACTATTTTTGCGTATATCTAGTGTACTCCCGTTAGCTAAGCATACACAAACTACGTGTGTGTATGTTATTTTATGAACAATAGTTCAGAAAATACTTTTTCGGGCTACTACATTTAGTAAATGTTTTTTTTAAACAACCCGTTATTTCTCCAAGCTGAAATTTTCAGGGTTTGTTTAGAATCGATCAGGGAAGATGCCTATATTTTTTCTGAACTTTTAGGTTGGTGTTTTCATAATGAAAAATACAAAAGAAGAAGAAAAATCAGGAATACACAAAATTGTGGTCAATATCCAAGAACGCCGGCGAAAGTAACTTATAATTACCTTTAAAATAAGCCATCATTCTTTGAATTGTGCCCACGCGTATTCTCACTACACCATTTTCAATGCTCATACCTCGGCATGTTTTTCTTGATTTTCGCAATTTTCAATTGGTCATATATTTTGAAAAAAAAATCGTTTTTTTCGTCTTCTACGAATTTAGTTATCGTACAAAGTTTCAATGAAATCGGAAATGGTGATGTAAAAAAGGTGTTCGGTTTGACATGGAATAATCGATACATATCTGAATTCCAAACATTTTTTAAAAGAAATTTTTAAAATTATATATATAATGGATTTTGTCGATTTTGAACAAAATCTGAAGTCGTTTAAATTTGGCGATTTCTGACAATTGACTTGGCGATAAAGGTACAAAATAATCTGACAACCCTGCTCAGGACCGATTTCGCCCATTTTAAGTCCAAACCTACTATTAGACATATTATTGGGAAACTTGGACGTCCTAGCTCCTTTCGTTTTGATGCTGCATGCTTTCGAGAGACGTACGTCTTAAAATTGTATGACTATCAAGAATTTATAGGATCTCAGGTCGATATTTCAAGGTGGTACAAACGGAATGACAAACTTAGTATACCCCCATCCTATGGTGGAGGGTATAACAAATAGAAGACTGATTCACGTCTTATCCATACAACATATTGTCGACTTAATGCTATTTTTGTGCATAAATCATTTTGGGATATGTTAAAATTTTCAATTAATCCATCGAAATCGAACCCTGTTGTTCTATTAGTTGGAAATGCCAGAAGTACGAATAAACTACCAAATTATTTAAAAGTCCGATTAATTGGAACCCTATACATGCATAGCCCAAGCTTAGGCTACACGTATTTGAATTTCCATTAACATTGATCGCTCGCCTTTACTTACCTTACTTTCGTGTACATGGTGGCGTATTAGCGTTATTTCGGAAAATAATATATTAATCATACGATCCGTGGACAAGTGGCTTCGTACTTCGCCATACAATTGTGAAAGTTTGTGATACAAAAATATGATGTAAATCTAGCCTAAATGCCAGGAAATATGGGATAAGGACATTAAAGCCACCCTCGATTATGTGACATTTGCAAAGAACAAAATTGAGCTGTTTGTTGTGTTTAGAGCGGATTTGACTTTAGTATAAATGGTTTAACTTTGCTTTAGTATCAATTAATTGTGACTTACAAACCAAACCTCAAATAGCTTCTTAGGAATGATGAATAATTTCTGCATATACGCATAATTCCAGCAGGTGTGGTGTGTTGGCTTTTCTCGGGTATTTCATAAACATACTAATATGTATAATTAATTGATTTTTAAGAGAATTATGACTGAGACCACATGCTCGTTGGCACTTTCCTGAGAAATTTGTGTTGTAGAGCATAAAATCGTGTTTTTCCTGTTGAACATAAAATAATTAGAACCTGTTTTCAGCATGATTGATTATGTACTGCTTTGAAGCTAAGAAAAAGAAGGACTGGTATTTTGTAATGGTCGCGTGTGTCCAATCTAACAACGCAGCAACTACAAACTTTAATCCGTCCCTTTGGTGCTCTCCTTGATTCCGTGCTGTTGTTCATAATTATTTGCTCTGACGTTTGTTTTTCTTCATCTTCTGTCATATCAAATTATATTCTTACATCTGACATTGATTGATTATTTTCCCTGCCAGGGGACAGTGCACCGAAGAGAAAACACAAAACGGAATAGAGATTGGTCAATTGAAATTTAAATTCCAATTTCAAATAACTACGGAATTGTTTCACATTACTTTGGCCAGTTTTCTTCTGTCCGTCTATAGAGGATTCCTTTAGTTCCTCAATGCAGTTCAGTTGTTTAATACTTTTCATTTAGATTTTTATTTGATTTGCCATCTTCTCGAGGCTTCCAGCAAATGGTGTATTTCCTCTTGCCCACATCTGCTGGTATCTGATGTTACTGTTGGATCCGAGATTGTTTTGTAGAGGATACACACTTGGAGTGATAGGAATATCAATCGTTAAATTAAAATGCAAATGCAAAAGGTTACCAGAATTGTGTATATTAAAAGGGTTTTCTTAAACATGAGACTGCAATATGGGGTAACTAGAGCACAAGGTGATCTAAGCGACTCTCATCTCAGAAAAAACGGAGTATATTGACGTGATAGTTGGGGATTAGTTATCCTAATCGTGGAAGACAACAAGTTGAGATTTAAGGTTCACTGCCTGTCAAATTTCCGAAGCAACTGTGGTAATTTACATTGTGTCCAATAGATCTTAGCAACTCAGTTCCAATACGATGATAAAGAATGAACGATCAAATATGTACTTAAACTTTAAAACCATAAAAAGCGTTTTATGAAATATATTTAAAATATAATAAAAAATCCAAAGTCACCTTTAACTAATCGATTTTATTGTTACTAGAAATTGATTGAAGTAATTGATGACTTAAACTGTTCACAAGCATTTTTGGAATACAGTATATCGTTTTTTAGATTAAACTTATACTTCAGCTGGCCTGTGTTTCTTATTACAGTGGGTACAAGTTTTCATTTTGATGAGCTAGAGTGTAAAAATCTACCACAAGAATGACCCTCAGAAAATTCCACAATATAGTTCTGACAATAGCACTTCTCTCAGACATTAGAACATTTTATCACTTAGAACAAGAAATGAAAGCTTTTACCCACTGTAAAATGAAACTCAGGACTATACAACAAGAGCAAGACAAGATCCTAAGACCAGACAAACACCGGCCAACAACAACAGCAGAGCAACCAATATCCAAGATTCTCACAACAACAGCCACAAAAACAAACGCCATTGAAGCAAGAACAATATATTAGAATATTTTCTTATATTAAAATCAATAAAGAAAACACACAAAACAATATTCTTTTATCTTATTGCAATCATATTTTTGGTAAAATTGATTTTATTCTACAACATAAAAAATTTTGTTTGTTTACATTTTTTCTGTCTGAAATAGTGGTGTCTACTTGCTTTTTATATGATGCAATTTGCACATTTTGCGTTTTTTTTCTTGGCATATTTGCGTTTTTTGTGGATTTTATGATATGGCAACATTTTAATTCACTCACAACACGTAAGGCTATGCGAACGAAAAGTCAGAAAAAAGTTTGTCGCTTTTTGATGCGAAAGTGAGTGACTGGCTTTCGTTCGCATAGATTTTCTTACGACATCGTGGGTCAGGCAGTAAGTTTATTCTGCAAAAATGGTCTACTCAACATGTCCTTTCAGAATTATAGTATCTATTCTGTTATTATTAAACAATGATGGTTAATCAATAATTCAGTAATTATACCCTACACCACTTCGTGGACTAGGGTATTATAATATAGTTTTCCGTCAAATGTTTGTAACACCAAGAAATAATCGAGCTAGACCTAACTTTAAGTATACGGATCGGCTTAGCATCACCAGCTGAATCGATTTAACGATGTCTGTCTGTCCGTCCGTCTGTCCGTATGCTGTCCATCTAAGCTTGTTCGCACTCTACAGGTCGCAATTGTTGTCCGATTATCATGAAATTTGGCAGAAGTTACTTTTTTTGGCCAAGGACGAAATCCACATATTGTACCCGATTTTCTTTAAAATTGGCACAACATTTTATAATCGAACTAGAAGCACCTATGCTGAAAGTGGGTAAGATCGGTTTAGATTTGACTTTTTCCGCTCTAAAATCCACATATTGTACCCAATTTTCTTTAAAATTGGCACAACATCTTATAATCTAACTAAAAACACCCATGGTGAACGTGGGTAAGATCGGTTCAGATTTAGATGTAGCCCCAATACAAATGTCGCTCCCGAGTGTTTAACAGATTTCGGCCAAACTTTGCATATTATATTTTACCAATAAACATACTTGGTGAAAGTGGGTCACATCATTCCAGATATCAATATACCCCCACATTTGTTTAAATTGTAATGAGATAGAAAGTGGGGAGTATAAGGAAAGGCAAAAGACGGACGGAGCCACTATATCCGTCCCTCTTTAGCCTTTCCTTATCATTATATGTTTCAACTAGGAATACCTACCGTGGATGAGAAATATATAAGCACATGTTTTGGCACATGCCTCAAGTGTTGTTATAGGCCCCCTTCAAATGTCCGTCCGATTCATCCTATTACCGCTGTTTAATCTGTATTTATCATTCGATGTTGATCAATTTTTCCAGATTATGTTATATTTAATTAACTCGGAGTCTCTGCTGGAAAATTGGATGAATTACTTTATTATTTACCATACTCAGTAAATTTGACTAAAGATTAATTTATAGTAACTATATAATTTATATGAACTACATAAAATAGCTCCCATGAAATACCTGGGTTTAGTTATCAAAGCGAAGTATATTCGCAGGGAGAGGTGTAGGGTATTATATAGTCGGCACCGCCCGACTTTAGCATTTCCTTACTTGTTTTTAAATATTTTTTTGGCGAATTTGGAAAAAACTTTTATTTTTCGTGTCTACACAGTCAGAGGAATGTATATTCCGAATTTCATGACCCTAGCAGCCGTCATTTGGTTATTAATATTTTTATCCCCTTTTTCCATTTTAACCCAAAAAGTACGAATTTCGAAAAATCCGTTTATTTGACGTATCTACACAATCAGAGGAATGTATACACCGAATTTCATTATTCTAGGTGCAGCCGTTTGGTCGGACATGCTAGATCGTCTTAGGATTTTACAACGATCCATAATATATATACTTTATGGAGTCACCGATGAATATTTCGAGGTGTTAAAAACGGAATGACAAAGTGAATATACCCCCATCCTTTGGTGGAGGGTATAAAAAAATAAATTAAAAAAACAAGTAGGGAAAGGCTAAAGTCGGGCGGGGCCGACTATATAATACCCTACACCACTCCCTGCGTATGTACCTCGCTTTGATTACTAAACCCAGGTATTTCATGGGAGCAATTTTATGTAGTTCATACAAATTATATAAATTATATTCATATAATTTATATGCTATAAATTCATTTTTAGTCAAATTTAACGAATATGGTAAATAATATGCTAATTGATCCAATTGTCTGACAGACAAATACAAATTATACAGTAGTTAACAAAAGTCATACCAAAGTATGGACATATGGGCATCACCCAAACAATTCTCATTGCAATTCAATTCGGTAAAAAATTGAAATCGGGAAGGATTTTCGCATCCTGTAAATGTATGTGTTTGACAAAAAATGTTAAATCGGAAAGAACATTTGTATGGGGGTATATTGAAACCTGGAAGATTTGACCCGCTTTCACAATGTCTGTTTCTTGGTGAAATATAATATGTAAAGTTTGGCCAAAATCGGTTAAACATTCGGGAGAAACATTTGTATGAGGGCTATATCTAAATCTGAACTGATCTTTCCCAATTTTTGTATACGTGTTTCTAGTTGGATTATAAGATGTTCTGCAAAATTTAAAGAAAATCGGGTACAATATGTCGTTTCTAGAGCGGAAAATGTCAAATCGGGAGCGACATATGTATGGGGGCTATATCTAAATCTGAACCGATCTTACCCAATTTTTGCATACGTGTTTCTAGTTTGATTATAAGATGTTCTGCAAAATTTAAAGAAAATCGGGTACAATATGACGTTTCTAGAGCGGAAAATGTCAAATCGGGAGCGACATTTGTATGGGGGCTATATCTAAATCTGAACCGATTTCCTCCAAATTCAATACCGATGGTCCTTGGCCAGAAAAAATAACTTCTGCCAAGTTTCATGACAATCGGACAACAATTGCGACCTGTAGAGTGCGAACAAGCTTAGATGGACAGCAGACGGACAGACAGACATCGTTAAATCGACTCAGCTGGTGATTCTAAGCCGATCGGTATACTTAAAGGTGGGTCTAGCTCGATTATTTCTTGGTGTTACAAACATTTGGCGCGAAACTAACTTATAATACCCTAGACCACGAAGTGGTGTAGGGTATAAAAATAGGAAGCCTTTCAGTTTTGAATATTATTTTAACTTTTTTCCGATTATTTTAACTATTTACAACAAAGATATGAGATCTTTAAAAAAATGCATTGACATTTTTAAAAATGACATAACTTTCCCGATTTTGAATTTAAAACAAAACGCCAAAACGATATTTATAAAACGTTTTCGTTGTTGAAAGATGGGTGGTACGATGTTTTATATTTTTGAGTTCTCAAAAAAGATGCAATAACACAACACGAACGTCCTTTTTCGAGAAAATATGCACATTTTCGCAACGTAAATATTTATCAAAGTAAATTTTGTGTTGAGCGAAGAAAATTTAATGAATCAAATTATATTTCAAAAATAACTACAACCATCTACGGCCGATTTCAGTCATTTCGTAATTACCATCTCACCAAAACAAACCCACTGCTTCAAGGGGAAAATTCCAATTTGTTTGCAACATCGTCTTCTGCTGGCGCTTATTTGTACTGCCACTTGAAGTAACTTCATTGTTTGCTTGTTTGCATTTATGAGTGTTCCCTCTCACCACCCCACTCACCCTCTCTGCAGCAGTTGCAGTAGTACTGCAGCTAATTTGCATTGTTTATTTGTTATTTGCATTTGCGTGGGTGGGTGTGGCTGTGTATGTACGACTGTCTCCCCCAACTGTTTCACTTGTGTTTGCCAATCGCTCTTTATGTAAATCTTATGGTTCGATGTTGTCCATGAGTACCTATCCCTTTGTGAATGTTTAAATTCCGCAGCCACTCCGGATACTTGCAAAGTAATCGAGTGTTCGATATTGTTCTGCCGTTCGATAGTCCTTCCGTGCGGATGTTGTTTTAATGAAAAGCTAAACAGATTTTAATGGCAACATAATTGATCACTGCTCCCTGTGTATTACTGCAGATATTTACCTTAAGAATCATCAAACAAAAATAATAGTTTGGGTTGAGTGGTAACAGAAGAAGACTTGAACCATAGCATTACTGATGCAAATTAGCTCAATATATTCCAGAAATATTTCTTTAGCAAAATTCCAAAAATATTGTTATATTAACTGCTTTTGTGGCATTGAATTGAAATTATTTAAATTGACATTGTGTCTAACTTTTACTTGGTGTCCTAGAAAACGATGTTAAACATTTTATAGCCTTGTGGAATGTACTGCATGGTGGAGGATATATAAGAGTTGGCACGTCCGAACTTAACGCCCCTTTTTTACTTGTTATATCCTCGACCTCCAGGATGGGGGTATACTAACTTTGTTATTCCGTTTGTAACACCTTGAAATATCGACCTGAGACCCTATAAAGTATATATATTCTTGATCGTCATAAAACTCTAAGACGATCTAGCCATATCCGTCCGTCGTCCGTCCGTCTGTCTGTCTGTTGAAAGCACGATAGCTTCCAAAGGGCAAAATATTTCCCTAACAAGGACTAAAGATGCCCATAATAACCCCTAATATTTTAGAGTGTTTAAGCATATTTATACCCAACACCACAGGGTATAATGTCATTGTGCATTTGTTTGTAAAACCCAAAAGGAAACGAGATAGGCCCATCCTTTATTATACCGATCGACTTAGAATCACTTTTTGAGTCGATCTAGCGATGTCCGTCTGTCCATATATTCTTGTAATCAAAGTCCAGGTCGCAATTGTTGTTAGAACTAAATGAAACTTTGCACAACGAAGTTTTATGGGATAAGGACGAACACTATTTAATTTGAAGAAAATCGGTTCAGATTTAGATATAGCTCCCATACAAATTTTGCTTCCGATTTTACTTTTTCCGCTCTAGAAACCACATATTTAAACAATTTGGCAAGACGCCGTATATTTCAACTAGATACAGCTCTAGTAAAAATAGGATAGATCGGTTCAGATTTATATATAGCTCCCATACAAATGTCTCATCCGATTTGACTCTTTCAGCTCTAGAAACCACAAACTTTGACAGATTTTCTTCAAATTTGGCAAAACAACTTATATTTCAACTAAAAACAGCTCTGGTAAAAATAGGATAGATCGGTTCAGATTTATATATAGCTCCCATACAAATGTCTCATCCGATTTGACTCTTTCCGCTCTAGAAACCACAAACTTTGACAGATTTTCTTCAAATTTGGCAAAACAACTTATATTTCAACTAAAAACAGCTCTGGTAAAAATAGGATAGATCGGTTCAGATTTATATATAGCTCCCATACAAATGTCTCTTACGATTTGACTCTTTCCGCTCTAGAAACCACAAACTTTGACAGATTTTTTTTTAATTTGGCAAAACAACTTATATTTCAACTAAAAATAGCTCTGGTAAAAATACGATAGATCGGTTCAGATTTATATATAGCTCCCATACAAATGTCTCCTCCGATTTGACTCTTTCCGCTCTAGAAATCACAAACTTTGACAGATTTTCTTCAAAACTTTGCAAAACAACTTATATTTCAACTATATATATATAACAGATTTTCTTCTAATTCGGCACATCAGCTAATGTTTCAAATAGAAATTACTATAGCGAAAGTGGGACACATCGGTTCAGATTATATATGGCTCCCGATTTGATTATTTCCGCTCTAGAAACCACATATTTAACACTCCAGAAAATTTGGGAAAGCGTCTAATATATCAACTAGAAAACCTTTGCTAAACATGGGTCAGATAGGTTCAGATTTGTATATAGCTCCCATTCAAAGTTTGTGTTCAAATTTTCTTACAAATACAGATAGAAGTATGGAATTTGTAGTATATTCTCCTCTTATAACTGCATCGTATATCACCCGGTTCAACTGTAATGACCTTTTTATATCCTACAACATATATGGGTATAATGACTAAGTGTAGGGTATCATATAGTCTGCCACGCCCGACTTTAACCTTACTTACTTGTTTTTCAATATGTCTGCTGGTACTTACTTGATATAGGGTATGCGCATTCCCCCTTTAACAAAAACGTGCACCATAACTTTATGGAAGCGGGTGAAATGGGGCAAAAAGGGAAAAAATGGTTAATATCAAACGACAACAGCTAGAAACACGGAATTTGGTGTGTACATTCATCTAAATGAGTAGATATATAATATAAAAGTATGTTTTCCAAATTCGCAGTTTTAATGGGTAAAATGAGAATAGAGGGATAAAAATGGTACCAACCAAACGGCTGCTCCTAGAATGATGAAATTAGGTGTATACATTACAGCGTACCAGGTTACAAGTAAAAAAAAAAAAGTTCGCCGTACACCTTCGAATATGAAGTATTATTGAAAGGTAGTTTCAAAAAAATTTTTTTTATTTTTTTATGCCGAACGTAGGGGTCGCGCTTTTACATTTTTCTATATAACTTCTGCATTTATAAACGGATTTTAAAGTGTGATACATCGATGTTTTTGTCCGATTTTTTTGTCTTTGAAGTCATTGAGCTCAAACATGATTCATGATTTTATGCGAGCTTTAATTTTCGATTATTAGAGTGGTACATTAGGGTAGTAGCAACTGAGAAATGATGGGTAAGTACCAGAAGGGGGTGCTTGAGCTCAATGACTTCAAAGACAAAAAAATCGGCCTCGTCGAGACAAAAACATCGATGTATCACACTTTAAAATCCGTTTATAAATACAAGTTATATAGAAAAATGTAAAAGCGCGACCCCTACGTTCGGCATAAAAAAATAAAAATTTTTTTTTTGAAACTACCTTTCAATAATACTTCATATTCGAAGGTGTACGGCGAACTTTTTTTTTGAGGTACGCCCTAGTATACATTCCTCTGATTGCATAGCCAAGTAAAATACATTGATTTTTCAAAATTCGTACTTTTTGGGGTTCAAATGAAAAAAGGGGATAAAAATAGTACCAATCAAATGACCGCAGCTAGAGCCATGAAATTCGGAGTATACATTCCTCTCACTGTGTAGACGCGGAAAATAAACTAATTTTTCGAAATTCGTACTTTTTGAGGTTAAAATGGAAAAAGGAGATACAAATAGTACCAACCAAATAACCGCAGTTAGTCATGCAATTCGGAATATACATTCCTCTGACTACGTAGACACGGAAAATAAACCGATTTTTCGAAATTCGTACTTTCAAGGGATGCAATGGTACAGAGGGATAAAAATAGTACCAACTAAACGACTACAGCTAGAATGATGAAATTCTAATTGCATAGAAACGTCAAGGGTGTAAAAATGGTACCAACCATGGTACATGGAATTCGGTGTATACATTCCTCTGACTGCATAGACACGCCAAATAAAAAGTTTTTTTCCAAATTCTTAATTTTTCTTTTACGGCAAAAATTGGTTGAATCATGAAGTTAGGTTATTTTGCACTATGTACGTCTGATAATGGATTTTCAGAATTTGTACTTTTGGAATTCAAATAGAATGGAAATACAACCAACTGCAGCACCCGCTATCTACCAATATTTATGGTATTTACGCTTTCTGAAAATATAAATATAAGAATATTTATTTTTTAATTGACTTGAAGTATTGTTTCGATATGTTAACGTATTGGCAGCCTTGCCTTATAAGCGTGGATTGAAATAATAATAATAAAAATATTATATTTATTTATAAAATAATTTTTGCAATATTTGTATTTGTTTTGGTTTGGCTATATTAAAAAGTATATTTTCCTGTAATATTACTGCTCTTCTACGAAAATCGACAGCCTCTGTGGAATTCAATCCATGGTGGAGGGTATATATATGGCCCGTCCCAACTTAACGCCCTTTTTACCTTATTTATGTTTTTATTCACTGAAGTACGAGAAATATGTAACAGACTGCAGTGCTTTCACTACTTCAGCAGTAGTTCACTTCAACGTTTCCTAAGCATTCTTTAGTTGCAAACATCAAAGGCTTTGTTTTTTACTCGTACTTCCGGTATCCTGTTTCATCTTGGTGCACACTCCTGTTTTTTGCTCATTTAATAAATTCACTACTCTTCGTTAAGATTTTAATAATAATTTATCGTCGTTATACACGCGGGGGTATGTGTTTGCTTTTCATAAAATTATATTCAGTTAGTTAAACAGTTGTGCTTCATTAATGAATTCGCTGATTTTCCATAGTTTTTATTATTTTTTTAATGTACTTTATGCAATATGCAATTT
This sequence comes from Polietes domitor, assembly GCA_947397865.1. NCBI lineage: Eukaryota > Metazoa > Arthropoda > Insecta > Diptera > Muscidae > Polietes > Polietes domitor. The sequence continues at coordinate 53,606 of CANDYM010000580.1, forward strand.
TTTCTTCCATCATTCGCAATCAGCCTTTTTTAATAACAAATGCATTAAGTCTTTATTAAAACAATGTGTGTGTGGGTGGGAGCATAAAGGCAAGTTCAGCCATAATGATTCTAAAATTCGCTGCTGCTTGATATACACAAAGATATATTCTGACCTTTCTGTTGGTCATTAAAAATATGCAAAATTGTGTTAAGACAAGACCAAAAAAGAGAATATTTTTTAGAGTAAAAAACCTTTAATAACCAAAGCAAGTAGTTACAAAGAAAAAAGACTTTAGTCTTTCCTTACTTGTTATATATATAGATAAAGGGTCCGCAAAATAAATTTTTTTATAAATGCTATAAAAAAACTACTGAATATTTTCTCAAATTTCTTTTTTTATTTGAAAGTACAATCCTTCCGGTTAATAATGGAAAATAATTTCATGCAAATGGCTGCTGAGGGCAACCCACAAATAATAGTCCAACGGTTGAATAGTTGAAAAAAAAAAACGTTAGATGGCGAACCCTTTAGATAGTGAAAATGTGGTGAAAAGATGTGCACAGAAAAAACGTAGAAGATTCTACGGAATTCCCGCGATATTCCCGTACAAGTTTCCCAGGACACGGGAAATAGAAAATATGCAAAATTTCCGAGATTTTTCCGGCGGGAAATCCCTGGAAGCAAACCCTACGCTGAATTGCATTATTCTAGCTGCAGCCGTTTGATTAGTACCATTTCTATCCCTTTTCGACCCGTTTCCCCCTAAAAGTACACAAAATCCATCTACATATCCAGAGGATTGTAGATGGGCAGATTTTTATCGTTTAATTGGTACCATTGTTATCCCTCTTTTCCATTTTACCCCTTTAGCAGCGAATTTGGGAAACTTTCAAATGGAATTTCTGAAAATCGTTTGATAAATTCTGAATTTCCATTGGAATATCTGAATTACGTTTGGTCTTTTCTGAATTAGACTTTGAAATGATGTACAAGAAAAACAAAGGTTGTGAGAGGAAATTTGTTGAAATATGTATACGCTTTCTAGAGCGGAAAAAAGTAAAACAGGGAGAGAAATTTGTATGGCAACTATATATAAATCTAAACCGATCTGACCCATTTTCACAAAAGATATTTCCATTAGATATATAACGCGTTCTAGTAGAAATATAACGCTTTATACCACATTTGAAGGTTTCCAGAGCGAAAAAAATGTGTTATTTCGCACAAACGAAAACCCAGATACATATAAAGGGTGATTTTTGAAATATATTATTATTTCAAGCCACGCTTATAAGACCAGGCTACTAATACGTTTACACTATATATATAGAAATAATACTTCAAGTGAATACAAAAAATAAATATTCTTATAAAGGGTGATTTTTTAAGAGCTTGATAACTTTTTTTTTTTAAAAAAACGCATAAAATTTGCAAAATCTCATCGGTTCTTTATTTGAAACGTTAGATTGGTCCATGACATTTACTTTTCGAAGATAATTTCATTTAAATGTTGACCGCGGCTGCGTCTTAGGTGGTCCATCCGCTTAGTCCAATTTTGGCATTTCCACGTTTTTGAGTAACAGAGACCCAATTGGTGCGAACGGCGACGAATCGAAAATTGGTGGTCATCATTAACACTGGCCGATACAGCTGCGATATTTTCTTCAGTTCGCACTCTACGTAAGCGTGTTGGTGGTTTAATGTCCAACAATGTAAATTTGGTGCGAAATTTAGTCACAATAGCCCGAATAGCCGCTTCAGTGGGTCGATTAAACTGACCATAAAATGGAAGCGCGCAATGAACTTTCTTAACAGAGCACGCATTTTGATAATAAAATTCAATAATTTGCAAGCGTTGTTCGTTTGTAAGACGATTCATGATGAAATGTCAAAGCATACTGAGCATCTTTCTCTTTGACACCATGTCTGAAATCCCACGTGATCTGTCAAATACTAATGCATGAAAATCCTAACCTCAAAAAAATCACTCTTTATTTATATTTTCAAAAAAGCTTAAATATCATAAATATTGATAGGCAGTGGGTGCTACAGTTGGTTGTATTTCCATTCTATTTTAATTCCAAAAGTAAAAATTTTGAAAATACATTATCTCACGTACATAGTACAAAATAACTTAACTTCATGGTTCAACCAGTTTTTGCCTTAAAGGTACGAATTTGGAAAAATCTTTTTTTTTGCGTGTCTATGCATTCAGAGGAATGCATACACCGAATTCCATGATTCTAGATGCGGCCATTTGGTTAGTGCAATTTTTTCCCCTTTTTCCAATTTTACCTTCTCAAGAGTACGATTATCTAAAATCTCTTTATTTTACATACGCAATTAGAGGGATGTACACACCGAATTTCTTCATTCTAGCTGTCTTCGTTTAGTTGGTACTATTTTTATCCCCTGTACCCATGGTATTCTTTGTAAGTGTGTATTTGGAAAAAAAATCTTTTATTTTTCGTGTCTACGCAGTCAGAGGAACATATACTCCGAATTTCATGACTCTAGCTGCGGTTATTTGGTTGGTACTATTTTTATCCCCTTTTTTCATTTGAAACCCAAAAAGTACGAATTTCGAAAAATTCTTCTATTTTACGTGACTACGCAATCAGAGGAATGTATACACTGAATTTCATCATTCTAGGGGCAGCCGTTTGGTTGGTACCATTTTTATCCCACTATTCCAATTTTATCCCTTAAAATTTGGAAAAATTAATTTCATATTATGTATCTACTCAATTAGGGGAATGTACACACCGAATTTCGTGTTTCTAGCTGTTGTCGTTTGATAGGTATCATTTTTATCCCTTTTTGCCCCATTTCACCCCTACTCATAAGAATCACTTTATGGTGCACGTTTTTGTTATAAGAGGAATGCGCATACCCAACATCAAGTAAGTACAAGCAGACATATTGAAACAATATGCTTAAATACTCTAAAATATTAGGGATTATTATCCACTCCACGAGAGTATTCTGTCTTTGTGCATTGTTAATTATACCGATCGGCTTAGAATCAATGAGTCGATTTAGCAATGTCCGTCTGTCAGTCTGTCCATCTATTGTTATAATCACGATACACGTCGCAATTGTAGCCAGAACTAAACGAAACTTTGCACAACGAAATTTTTCCTGACAAGGACGAACGCTTTTTTTTAATTTGAAGAAAATCGGTTCAGATTTAGATATAGCCCCCATACGAATTCCACTCCCGATTAGACTATTTTCACTCTAGATACCACATATTTCAAAAGATTTTCTTCAAAATTGGAAAAACATCTTATAGTTCAACTAGAAACACCTGTGGTAAAAATGGATCAGATCGGTTCAGATATATATAGAGCTCCCATACAAATTCCGTTCCCAATTTGAATTTTTCCGCTCTAGAATCCACATATTTCAACAGATTTTCTTCAAAATTCGCAAAACACCTTATATTTCAACTGGCAACACCTGTGGTAAAAATGGGTCTGATCGGTTCAGATTTATATATATCTCCCATACAAATTTCGTTCCCAATGTGAATTTTTCCGCTCTAGAATCCACATATTTTAACACATTTTCTTCAAAATTCGCAAAACACCTTATATTTCAACGGGAAACACCTGTGGTAAAAATGAGTCAGATCGGTTCCCATACAAATTCCGTTCACAATTTGAATTTTTCCGCTCTAGAATCCACATATTTTCTTCAAAATTGGTAAAACATCTTATATTTAAAATAGGAACACCTATGGTGAAAATAAATCAGATCGGTTCAGATTTATATATAGCTCCTATACAAATTTCGCTCCCAATTTCATTTTTTCCGCTCTAGAATCAACATATTTTAATAGATTTTCTTCTAAGTAGCAAAAAACCTTATATTTAAACTAGAAATATCTGTGATAAAAATGTGTTAGATCGGTTCAGATTTATATATAGCTCCCATACAAATTTCGCTCCCAATTTGAATTTTCCGCTCTAGAATCCACATATTTTCTTCAAAATTGGTAAAACATCTTATATTTAAAATAGGAATAACTATGGAGAAAATAAGTCAGATCGGTTCAGATTTATATATAGCTCCTATACAAATTTCGCTCCCAATTTCAATTTTTCCGCCCTAGAATCAACATATTTTAATAGATTTTCTTCTAAATAGCAAAAACCCTTATATTTAAACTAGAAATATCTGTGATAAAAATGTGTTAGATCGGTTCAGATTTATATATAGCTCCCATACAAATTTCGTCCCAATTTGAATTTTCCGTCCAAGAATGCACATATTTTTTCAAAATTTGATGTTGAAAAGTCGCTGCGAAGCCACTTGAAAAGACTTTTGACATGGTCGAAATCATGATCGTGGTAGTCTGCAGCCAAATAATAAATGTCACCATGCCATTTGTAAATAAATTTGCATTCTATTAAATATAGAAGCAAAATGGTCCCAGTTCAAATCAAATATTGATTACAGACCAAAAAAAAATGCAAACGAAAAAACTAAAACAAATTGGTAAAACATCTTATATTTAAAATAGAAATAACTATGGTGAAAATAAGTCAGTCAAAAAACATTATATTTAAACTAGAAATATCTATGGTAAAAATGTGTTAGATCGGTTCAGATTTATATATAGCTCCCATTCAAATTTCGCTCCCGATTTGACTTTTTCTGCTCTAGAAACCACATATTTTAACAATGCCCCGAAACAAATATTATTCTCGATTTGACAAATTAGACCAGGTCATTTTAACAGTGATTAGGAACCATACAAAAAATTTTCCCGTTTTCACTTTTTTACTGAATTAAATTAAATTGTATTCCGATAGAAAGTGGACCCCGCCCGACTTTAGCCTTTCCTTACTTGTTATGGGTATTTTTAGTCCTTGTGAGGGAAAAACATTTCCCTTTGGGCCGATTTCGCCCGGTCAATCCCAACCGATCTACGACTATAAGACGTATTTATGCAAAATTTGGACCTCCTAGCTCCTTTCGTTCAGATGCTATCGTGCTTTCAAGAGACGGATGGACAGACGGACGGACATGGCTAGATCATCTTAGAATTTTATGATGATCAAGAATATATATACTTTATAGGGTCTCATATCGATACTTCAAGGTGTTTCAAACGGAATGACAAAGTTAGTATACCCCCCATATTGGAGGTGGATGGTATAATGATTAAAATTCAATCGGGCTCTGTGTTTAACGTTTCAAACAAATTCACAATGATATAATTATCCATAAAATAGTAGTAGTACGTACAAATGACTGTATTTGGCGTGTACTTTTGGAATCTCAAATTGTTAAGATTGGTCTAGAGCGATAAAGTTTATCGCTACCATTTTTCCTATCTACTAATTGAATGCATCTGTAGTATTAATTTGATAGGAGGAGGCAGAGGACTTTTGTGCTGTACAAACATTTTGGTAGCCCTATAATTAAATAAATGTTTCTTGTCTGAAGTTTATATCTCGAATATGAATTCAATGAAAAATATTCTCTCTGTCATAATTTTCACAAAATATTAAAATAACCGCCGCTTTTCGAAACCCAATGTGATTTCAGTAATGTGAGTTCTCCTGTGCGCTATGCCAGGTTTACCACTATAAGGCAACACATTAAATAATAATGCGAAATTGAAATCCAAAAGTTTTCCCAACAAGTTAATAACTTGTTTTATTATTAATGTTGCTGCCTGATGCTGCCACATGTCACTCGTACTTTTCCACCTTTGCTCGTCTACCATCCACAGCCGTTGTATGCAGCCAACACCTTAAGCTCATTGGCTTGTATGCCTATTAAATGTTTACTTTACCCACTTTGGTCCGCATTAATTCGCCTCTGCGAATGAAAGAAACGAAGCGAACCTCTGGAACCCACTTTCCACTTTGTGTTGTGTGTTTTAATCTTTCAGCGCCGCGACAACACTTTTCACTTCTTTTCTGTTTTTTTTTTTTATTCTTTTTCTTCTTTAAATTAATTTGTTGTTGTTACGTTTCAGTGCACGCAAATGAGAAGTCAAAGAAAGATTAAAAGACCTCAGAACATAAAGTCAACACCTGTTACATGTTTCCACGCTGCTGGCTCTGCTTTTCAAAAGAAGAACAAACACACACACTGACATACATCAAGAAGAGCGGCGGGCTGAATGCCGTCTGCAACGCCTTGACATCGTCAAGAGATGAGCTTATGTGTGTAATTATACATGCAGTTATACGTGTACGCATACGCGTACATACATATGTTGGTGTGTATTGTTTCACAATAATGAAAATAAGAATTACACGAAGCCATTATATTTAAGACATTAAAATATAAACCAAACAGGAAGCGGATCATAGTGAGGGAAAGAATCACTGCGAGGGAAGGCTGTCAAATTTATTCGTCATTGGTCAAGTTTATGAAGGGTTTCTGTTTATTATGGTTTATACATCAAGTTTGTGGTTTGGCCGATAATCCAAAATAACGTGTAAGGAAAATTTAAAGTCGGGCGGCGCCAACTACATTATTTTTGTATGGGCCCTATATCATGGACCGAAGTGACTAGGTTATCCATTCGATTAAATTTTATTCGATTAATCGAATATTTAATATCAAATATTTGTTCGAATAGTCAGAAATGGCCGATTTTCGAATAACGATTAATTCGATTAATCCGTACCAAATAATCGTATATCCGAAATGTTATACTACCATACATTTTCGGAGCGAAATATCATTTCGGAAAGTATAAATAATTCCACAAAATGATTTCGTTATACACTCCACGAGAGTAGTATGTCTTTGTGCATTTGTTTGTAACACCCAAAAGGAAAGGAAATAGACCTATTGTTAATTATACCGATCGGCTTAGAATCACATTATGAGTCGATTTAGCAATGTCGGTCTGTCCGTCTGTCCGTCTGTCCATCTATTGTTGTAATCACGATACAGGTCGCAATTGTAGCCAGAACCAAACGAAACTTTGCACAACGAAGTTTTTCGGGACAAGGACGAACGCTATTTAATTTGAAGAAAATCGGTTCAGATTTAGATATAGCCCCCATACGAATTTCACTCCCGATTTGACTATTTTCACTCTAGATACCACATATTTCAACAGATTTTCTTCAAAATTGGCAACACATCTTATAGTTCAACTAGAAACACCTGTGGTAAAAATGTGTTAGATCGGTTCAGATTTATATATAGCTCCCATACAAATTTCGTTCCCAATTTCAATTTTTCCGCTTTAGAATCCACATATTTTAACAGATTTTCTTCAAAATTGGCAAAACATCCTATATTTAAACTAGGAACACCTATGGTGAAAATGGGTCACATCGGTTCAGATTTATATATAGCTCTCATACAAATTTCGTTCCCCCAGAAACCGCGTATTTTCAGAGAATTTCTTAAAATTGAGCATAACACGTTGTACTTCAACTAGAAGAACTTATTGTGAGAGTTAGTCATTTGTTTGGATATAGCACCGATACAAATATTCTTCTCGATTTGACAAATTGGACCATAGCCTGTGATTAGGAAACATACAAAAAAGTTTCCCGTTTCACTTTTTTACTGAATTGAATTGTATTCCGATAGAAAGTGGAGTGTATCATATAGTCGGTCCCGCCCGACTTTAGCCTTTCCTTACTTGCTTTATATCTACGAAAGTTTGGAAGGCATCACTAAATTTTTAACGGAAACTTTATCAAAATTAAATACTTGCTTTGCAATAAACTTGTTTGAACAAATTAAAATACGTCTCAATTAAATAAGAATAAAGGTTTTGAAGTACGCTGATTTTATACTTCAATGCAGGCGTCCTTCTGGTAATAAATTTTGTACATATTCAACAAAAGCGAAACTAAAGGCTATTTGGAGCTGAAAACGTTTCAACAGGGTAGAACAGCGGTATTAAAAATTAAAAAAATATACATTTGAATTACATTAATTAAATAATATAACAATAGATAATAAAAATATAATAAATTATCATTTTTAAGCAACAATGATTAAATTGATTAAATTATACAAAAAAAATTATTTATAAAAGTAATAAAAGAAAAAAATTCCCGATGCTAGATTCGAACCCGGGACCTTCTGGGTACAAAGCTGATATCTTTTTTGGATGTTGTTTAAAAGAACTTCCTCAAAAGCGGGAAATATGCACATTTGGATTTTGAGATGCGATTAAAATGTGCTTCCTACAGAAGTACTTTCACTTTTTTGCTGGGAAGTGAAAGAGTTTTTTTTTCGAAATGCACCTTTATTAAAATAGAGGAAAATAATCGCCATGACCGATTAAGTTGGCCTCGAGTGAACTCATCGGTTGTCCCCACAACTGACGGACATTTCCTGTAACCTAATCTATCCTATAACTGAATAAAATGTTTGAAATGTGTTTGAGCCATGGCCGTCCTTTCGTCCGTATGGCTAGCTGGCTGGTGTACACGATAACTCCCGAAACGAGTTAAGGAATCGATTCAAAATTTACACATGGTAATATTTTTTCCAAACTCAGTTTAAGTTCGAAGATGAGTGAAATTGCCACGCCTCTTCTGCTACCTCCAACACAAATGACCTATATTACTATGCCAAATTAAAACTAATATAACTTCCACATGGATCTTCTGAATCAGCTCTGTTTTGGTATTTGATAATGTTTTTATAATCACTTTAAATGTGCTGGTTTTGCCACGCTCCTTCAAGTACCTCCCACACGAATTACCCTAAACTACGTAAAATTAATGCTGTTATAACATATATACGGATGATCGGAATACTGTGAAATATGATATTTTGCTATGATTGTATAGAGGTTACATTTGCATGGAATATGGGCGATATTTCCACACCCCTTCTGATACCTCCCACACAAAGTGGCATAAACTTTTATTACAATAAAACCGATATAACATCCATACGGGTAGTCAAAAATCATTTGAAATTTAATAAATGAATATGTTTTTATATTCACTTTAAACAAAAAAACAAGTAAGGAAAGGCTAAAGTCGGGCAGGGCCGACTATATAATACCCTACACCACTCCCTGCGTATATGCCTCGCTTTGAATACTAAACCCAGGTATTTCATGGGAGCAATTTTATGTAGTTCATATAAATTATATAGTTACTATAAATTCATCTTTAGTCAAATTTAATGAATATGGTAAATAATAAAGTAATTAATATGATATGGAAAAACTGATCAAGATCCAATGATAAATACAGATTATACAGCGGTAATAGGATAATTCGATAATGGACATTTGAAGGGGGCCTATAACAACACTTCAGGCCTATGTAATATAATATGTAAAATGTGGCCAAAATCGGTTAAACATTCGGGAGCAACATTTGTATGGGGGCTATATCTAAATCTGAACCGATCTTACCCACTTTCACTATAGGTGTTTTAAGTTGGATTATAAGATGTTGTGCCAATTTTAAAGAAAATCGTACAATATGTGGATTCTAGAGCGGAAAAAGTCAAATCGGCAGCGACATTTGTATGGGGACTTTATCTAAATCTGAACCGATCTTACCCACTTTCACTATAGGTGTTTTAAGTTGGATTGTAAGATGTTGTGCCAATTTTAAAGAAAATCGGGAGCAATATGCGGTTTCTAAAGCGGAAAAGGTGAAATCGGGAGCGACATTTGTATGGGGACTTTATCTAAATCTGAACCGACCTTACTCACTTTGACTATAGGTGTTTAAGGTTGGATTGTAAGATGTTGTGCCAATTTTAAAGAAAATCGGGTACAATATGTGGATTCTAGAGCGGAAAAGTCAAATCAGGAGTGACACTTGTATGGGGGCTATATCTAAATCTGAACCGATCTTACCCACTTTCAGCATAGGTGTTTTTAGTTGGATTATAAGGTGTTATGCAAAATCTGAAGAAAATCTGGTACTATATCTGCTTTATAGGGCGGCAAAAGTCAAATCGGGAGCGACATTTGTATGGGGCTATATCTAAAACTGAACCGATTTCCTCCAAAATCAATACCAATCGTCCTTGGCCCAAAAAGTAACTTCTGTCAAATTTCATGATAATCGGACATCAATTGCGACCTGTAGAGTGCGAACAAGCTTAGATGGACAGCAGACGGACAGACAGATATCGGTAAATCGATTCAGCTGGTGATTTTAAGCCGATCCGTATACTGGGTCTAGCTCAATTATTTCTTGGTGTTACAAAAATTTGGCGGAAAACTAACTTATAATACCCTAGTCCACGAAGTGGTGTAGGATATAAAAAATATTTACAATTTACCCACGCACCTTCTTGTAATTCCCACACAATTGTCTCATCCTAGGTAAAATTAAATTTTTTATAGCTGCTTTACCGGTGTATAGGTGAAATAAAGTATGTTGTAACAAGTTTTTTCAAAATCGTTTAAGATTTGTGGTTTCTGGAACAAAAAAAGTCAAAACGGGAAGGACAATTGTGTCGGGGCTATATAAAACATGGAACGATGTGGCCCACTTTTACTATAGGCGCTTCTATTTGAAATGTAACGTGATTTGATAAATTTTAAGAAAAAAGCTTAAAACACTTGGTTTCTATAGCGGAACAACTCAAACTGGGAGCGATATTTGTATGGGAGCTGTATATGTAAATCCGATCGACCTGGACAATTCTCACCATATATTTTTAATTTAAGTTGAAAATCTGTCGTCGTTACAGTAATGTAAATCCAAAATATTGACAGTATTCTGAAATTGAATTGTAACAAACAAATCGGGAGTACCGTGTACGTATGATTGCTAGTAAAGCCAATGTTTAAAATCCGCATACGACACGGTGCACCAAAAAATAATCTTTGTGGCTTCTAGAGCTTTAAGAAGTAAAATGAAAGGAGCATTTATAAGAGAAATTTATCTAAATCTGAACTGAAGTGACCCAATTTCACAGTAAATGTTTCTCGTTAGAATATTTACATTAGGTTGGGTCGCAGTCCATACAAATGGAAAAACAATTTCCAGTCACCCCATGGAAATAAAGTTTGGATTGTATAATGATGATTTGCAAAATATTTCGTTCAAGCCGCGTGTGAGCTAAATGCTCCTGAAAATACGGCAGTCAATACCTTTCAAATGATGCCTAAATGATGAACATCAGAAGGAAATTGACGCTCATTTTAATGAAAAGAGTTTGTAAATTTTGGTTCTCTCCTGAATTAAATTATTTCACAAAAATGGAATCAGCGATGTCATTTTTCGTTCGATATTCATCGCTTAGGCATCATTCGAAAGGTATTGATTCCTTCTATTTATTTTCCATAATACCTCTTAGAAAATGTTTTCAAGAAATATGAGTTTTTAGCTGTTACCTTGAAAAACCACCAAAAATCATAATGAACGACTAAAATTAATACTAAAATAATGAGTTATTCAAAGACAATAATAAAAAGTTGTATTTAAAGTGCTTCCAAGGTTCTATTAATTTAGAAAAAGTTTTGGACAAAAATGCAAAATAAAAAATATTACACGGGAAAAACATGATTTTTAGAGATGTTTTCAGGAGCGTTTAGCTCACAGATGCCTCGCCCAGTGACGGAATGTTTTGCAGATCATCATTATACAATCTAATCTTCATTTCTGGGGGTGACCGCTGCAATATATTTTCGTGACCCATCCTTATATACATATATAAGACAGTAGGTGTTCACAGTTGAAATCTAACATTATCTTTAGAATTTAATCATGGTCCTATGTAAAATGTAGGTTCTAGACCGGAAATAGTGTAAATTTTGGGATATGTTTGTATGGGGACTACATAAAAATATAGTTCATTTTAACAGCAGGTGTTTCTAGTTAAAACATGAAGTGGAAAATTTGATCCTGATCAGATATCAAATGTGAATTCTACAGAATTAATAGTGTACATCGGAGGTATATTTGTATGTAGGCGTCATCTAAATCTTAACCGATTTTATAAAAACTAAATAGCGATCGTACCTGGTCCACAGAAATTACTTCTGCCAAATCTCAGGACTATAGGGCAACTATAAGTACAAATTATTTTTTAAAAATTTTTGTTTTATTGGAAAAGCTGAACTTTGTCATTTAATAATGGATTTTTCAGTACAACGTGTGGGTTCTCTGAACCCCATATGAGGCAATTATGCTTTTTGACATAGCCACCGAGATGAAAATGAACATCATCTGTAAATACGAAAATTTTCCATGAAATTTCTTACAGTTTTCGTTAAAGACTCATTATTTTGGAAGTAAATTTTTAAAATATCCCAATTTTGTATAACATCCCATTTTGCAAATGTCAAACATAAACCTGAAAATAAAAATAAAAATTAATGTTATTCTACCTTTCAAAGTCAAAATAATCGGTAGTTTAAATTTAAATTATTACAAGGCCCAAGCTATATATTCGCACCTCCATAATTTCCATAATTTGTAAAATTATGGAAAATTCAATATCTGTATGCTATTACAAACTGTCACGCATACGTGCACGGTGGTAAAGGTTTGAGGTCCGGGAATTACCGAATTGTTTTACCCGGGAATTCCCGAAAAAAGTTTTCCCCGGAAGAGATTTTAAATTTCCCTGGAATACGGGAAATATTAAAAATATTTTATTGATTATTTTGATTATTAATTTAGTTTTTCTATATAAGTGGGAAATTGTAGATATATTTCAAATTCATATTTTTATATTACTGACAATAATAATGACCTTTTATTTATATTATATTACTACAAACAATACTTTTTACATTTGATAAGTCGCCATTTTTTGCGAAAACCAGATATGGGAATACACACTTTTTGCAAAGATATCGTAATTGTGGAACAAAAATACCATACTGACAATACTATGGCTGACATAGTATCAATACTAAACCACTAGTGTAATCTGGTTTAACTTTAATTTTTTTGTTTCCACAGACGAATCGACGAAATAAAAGGTGAAAATCTTCTCAAAGAAAAATTTACTTTACATATGAAACCAGTAAGAAATTGTATACAAATAGGGATAAAATTCAAATTGTTCAACTTGAAACTTTCAAGAGAAATCTAATACGAATAGAAATATACCCTACGGTATATTTAAATTACCCTTTGTAAGAACTTATATTTTAATGCTTTTTTTATGAATTTATTTAATTAATTTAACATTTTTTAATGTTTCTATTGTTTTTACAGTTTAGAATATATTCCCCCGGTTTCGGTAAAATATTTTCCTCTCTAGACTAATGAATCTTCAAATTAAAGACGTCATAACATTCCATGTCCTACGAATTATTTTTTAATTTTGAATGTAGTGTAGGTGTGAATTACTTGTGCTTGTGATTTAAATGTCCAATATTATGACTCTTTCAATTCTGACGATTTGTCTAGAGTAAAATATTTGTAAAATGAAAATTGATTTCTAAAATATTTTGACAAAATTGTAATATGTCGGTATTTTAATCCATTAACGCACAATATTAATATCATTTATTAAATTTCTTTTTAATTATTTTCGTAATAACTACAATGATAAAAAATATTATTAATTTGTTTTGCTCTATTACTTGTGCCATAAGCTTAATAAACAGGAATTGCATTCATATTGAAAAGTGCGAAAGCCTTGAATTAGTGTACACGGACGTGTACGGTGGGCGTTAATGGGTTAAAAAGCACACCAGTTACTAAATGTTGACATTTTAATAAATACCTAAAATAAATTATTTTTCCCGGAAATTCCCTGGAGTCCCGGAAATGAAACTTTTCATTCCCGTTTTCCCGTGAAATGAAAAAAGTCCGGGAAACGGTGGGCCAGGATCGCCAATTTGTGACAAACAGTATGTTAACATACGAGAATAATCTAAAGGGTGATTTTGTTTCACTGTCAAACATCTTCAGTTTGGTCTATATTTTAACCATGAATCGTCTTACAAACGAACAACGCCTGCAAATTATTGAATTTTATTATCAAACTGCGTGCTCTGTTAAGAAAGTTCATCGCGCGCTTCCATTTTATGGTCAGTTTAATCGATCCACTGAAGCGGCTATTCGGGCTATTGTGACTAAATTTCGCACCAAATTTACATTGTTGGACATTAAACCACCAACACCCTTACGTAGAGTGCGAACTGAAGAAAATATCGCAGCTGTATCGGCCAGTGTTAATGATGACCATCAATTATCGATTCGTCGACGTTCGCAGCAATTGGGCCTCTGTTACTCAAAAACGCGAAAATTAGACTAAGCGGATGGACCATTTGAGAGCAGTCATGGTCAACATTTGCATGAAATAATCTTCAAACATTAAATTATATGGACCGTACTATCGATTCAAATGGAGATTTCATGCATTTTTCTGAATTTTATGTTTTTTTTTTTTTTTTGAAAAACTTCCCTATAGCTTTTAAAAAATCACCCTTTAGAAACATTGAATATTTAGTGATAAGTGGTTTCTCGCTGTGCTTTACCGTTTTCTACCTGCAGAGCGACAAAGCAATAACATTTTTATTTATATATATTTTTTATAATATTTGTATGAAGCGAAATATGTTTAGCGGATGTCGAAACAAGTGGTTATTTTACTGGATAAGTATTCAATCGATACCGGTTTACAAATTAATTAAAAAAAATCATTTGCAACCAAGAAAAAAATTAATATTTTTTATCACAGAATTTAGGATTTATCTAAAAATATTACTTTTCCAATTAACAGATTCAAGTGGATTCAAGAGATATTTAAATAAATTTAGTATGAGTGTGTAGCTAGAGATGCTTCCTTTCTAAGATTTTGCAATCGGTTACAACTGCTCATAAAGATCGACTATGCAACAATATTACAGAATAACGGTCTCTGAATACGTCCTCTACTGGAAGCCACTTCCAATCAACCGTGTTAACAAAATCACAATTTTATACACAATTTAGTTTTATATTCATGAGCTAGTATGTAAAATGATTTCTAATTGTCTATGATGGTGAGGGAGTATCCAAGAATATGATACCCCAACTGTTGTACAAGTGTGGGTACTCAAACTAAAGAAAATTAGCTAAATTATAAAAAAACAAGTAAGGAAAAGCTAAAGTCGGGCGGCACCGATTTTATGATCCACTTCACTTTCAATCCGAATACAATTCAATTCGGTAGAAAATTGAAAACGGGAAGAATTTTTGTATATTTCCAATTTGACCAATTTGTCAAATCGAGAAGAATATTTGTATCGGGACTATATCCAAACAAGGAATGAAGTGACTAACTTTCACAATAAGTTCTTCTTGTTGAAGTATAACGTGTTATGCTCAATTTTAAGAAATTCTCTGAAAATACGCGGTTTCTGGGGGAACAAAATTTGTATGGGAGCTATATATAAATCTGAACCGATCTAACACAGTTTTACAACAGGTGTTTCCAGTTGAAATATAAGGTGTTTGCCAATATTGAAGAAAATCTGTTGAAATATGTGGATTCTAGAGTGGAAAACTTCAAATTGGGAGCGAAATTTGTATGGGAGCTATATATAAATCTGAACCGATCTAACACATTTTTACCACAAGTGTTTCCAGTTGAACTATAAGGTGGTTTGCGAATTTTGAAGAAAATCTGTTAAAATATGTGGATTCTAGAGCGGAAAATTTCAAATTGTGTTCGAATTTTGTATGGGAGTTATATATAAATCTGAACCGATCTGACCTATTTTCGTCATAGGTGTTCCTAGTTTAAATATAAGTTGTTTTACCAAATCTGAAGACAATCTGAAAAAATAAGTGGTTTCTAGAGCGGAAAAAGTCAAATCGGGAGCGATATTTGTATGGGAGCTATATATAAATCTGAACCGATCTAACACATTTTTACCACAAGTGTTTCTAGTTGAAATATAAGGTGGTTTGCGAATTTCGAAGAAAATCTGTTAAACAATGTGGATTCCAGAGCGGAAAAATTCAAATTGTGAACGAATTTTGTATGGGAGCTATATCTAAATCTGAACAGATCTGACCTATTTTCGCCGTAGGTGTTACTAGTTTAAATATAAGTTGTTTTACCAAATCTGAAGACAATGTGATAAAATATGTGGTTTCTAGAGCTGAAAAATTCAAATCGGGAGCGAAATTTGTATGGGAGCTATATATAAATCTGAACCGATCTAACACATTTTTACCACAGGTGTTTCTAGTTCAAAGATGTTTTGCCAATTTTGAAAAAAATCTATTAAAATATGTGGTATCTAGAGTGAAAAGAGTCAAATCGGGAGTGAAATTCGTATGGGGGCTATATCTAAATCTGAACCGATTTTCTTTAAATTAAATAGCGTTCGTCCCTATCACGAAAAACTTCGTTGTGCGAAGTTTCATTTGGTTCTGTCTACAATTGCGATCTGTATCGTGATTACAAGAATAGATGGACGGACAGACAGACAGACAGGCAGACAGACGGACATTGCTAAATCGATTCAAAAAGTGATTCTAAGTCGATCGGTATAATTAACAATGGGTCTATCTCCCTTCCTTTTGGGTGTTACAAACAAATGCACAAACACATAATACTCTCGTGGAGTGTATAATTATTGATCTGAAGTATTCTCGTGCGCTGTGCTATTTTTAAGAAATTGCTTCAAACCTCCCACTTTTCCGAAACTTGTTTTTGCTATAAGCACAGTGCTGCTCCAACTTCAGCGAAATTTCTTCTGCTGCTAAAGCGTCTTTTTTGTTTTTTTTCTTTCGAGAATATAATATTAATTCGTCAGAATGAATGATGAAGAACTATATTTTGAAAATTCTGATCTTGCGATGGACAACCAGCTGATTGCTCTCTTTAAATAAATTAATAATTCTTCCACAATAGCCTCCTCCGACTGAAAGCAGAGATTTGCCGCCTTCTTCCGCATCACATACATGCAATGTTTCATCAGACAACTGCAACTAATTTTAACAGTGGTTGCCCTAACATGCCTCTGCCACAACAAACAATGTTATTTTACACTCTGTCTGTGGTGAGTTTGCGCAAATGATGCGACACAAATGCCGGTTTTCTTTATAAATGATTAATGCCTTCTTAAATATGACATACATACGTAGCGACACACACTCGCAGCCAAACAATACAAAAGAAACAACAACTCGAGTATAATTAACTTAAGAAATGTCACATTTCCAGATGATTGCCACAGTGGGGGAGGGGACCGTCGCCCACAAGATGTTAAGGGATTTCGACGCAACATTAAAACCTGAATGAAGGCGCCCGGCGAAGAATTAAATAAATTATGCAAAAGTAATTAAAGTTTACATTTTCACACCCGAATTTAATGAGATAATAAAATATTTAAATTTTTAAAAGGAAATTCCATGGAATCGACATCCTCTCAAGCCGCAATACGAGGAAATTTGGGGTCGTAAACCCCTTAAAAAGAAAAAGTAATTTGCATTTTAATGGTGGTAACATGAAAACGAAACTCACTGATTCGAGGCACTTAATGTATGTATTAATCGCTTTCACCCTGTAGCAAATACGACATGACTTAGGGCCTTATTTCAAATGACAATTAAAATTGGAGCTAAGCTGTGATTTTATGATTATGACAACTCACCCCCGCCCCCTGAAAAGGACTAAAGTCATTTTGATTTAAATAAAAATTAAATTATCGATTGGCTGTTGCTCATAAAAATTGTTGAAACAGTTGCTTAGAATAATATTTATAGCCATTTCTTTTACAGAGGTTCTATATTCGAACAAAAATTTAAGTATTATTAAATGCAGGTGTTTCTAAAGGGCAAAAAATACAAATAGATATAAAGAGAGAAATTAAATTTTTGTAAACCTGGATAAATGTTGATTTTTATTCTTTCATTCGTTAGTATTTTTTTCATTTGCTATATTTTCACCTTCTATTGCAAATGATGACAAGAACCAATTTTCGTGCTATAGCAAAAGGCTTTGAAGCCCACAGCGTCTTTGGAATTTCTAGGAGCAGTATATTTAATATTTAAGGCATATTTTACATCATTGAGCGAGTTATGTATACTGTTTTAAATAAATTGTGAAGTTTCATTGGCGAAATATTGCAAAATTTTAAATAATTTTATATAGCACCTACACATATTGGGAGAGGCTACCAAAAGGTTTGTTCCACGTGATAGCCATCTACTATACATATTAAAATAAGGCTATTCATAAAGTGGATATAAGATATCAACGTATTCTTCCCATTGGCAATCTCATCCATTAAGAGAGTCAGAGGAGCCTATACAATGAATTTCATGATTCGAGCTACAGGCGTTTGGTCGCTAACATTTTTCCCCCCTTTTTCCAGTTTGAACCTAAAATATCATTTTGTTTTGCATATCTACGCAGTCTGAGAAACGTTTACATCGCATTTCACCTCCTAATATTATTTGACCCCAAGAAAAATCGCCAAAAAATATGAAAAACGATCCAAAAAAACCATACAAAAGTGGTCGATTTTTCATATGAAAATCACACAAAAATCTTCTGTTTATTATTTGTGGTGAGACGAGTTTACTTACCAAATTTCACGATTCTAGATGTAATACTTTAGTTGTTGCCATTTCTATCCCTTTTTGTACCGCTCACTCCTTAAAGGTACTAATTCCAAAAAATACATTCATGTTGCACGTCTACGTGGTCGGAGGAATGTACACACCGAATTTCACGATTTTATCTACAATACCTTAGTTGGTACCATTTTTATCCCTAATTTGTCACGCTCACCCCTAACAAGTACAAATTTCGAAAAATCCATTTAGATTACGCTTCTATGTTGACAGAGGAATTTACACACCAATTTTCACGACTATAGCTGCAATAATTAAATTGGTACCATTTTTATCCCTTTTTGTACCGCTCATCCCTTAAAAGTACAAAAAATGCATTTGTATTGCGCTTCTATGTGGTAAGAAGAATTTACATTCTAGCTGCAATACTTTAGTTGGTACCATTTGTATCCATTTTTGTCCCGCTCAACCTTAAAAGTACAAATTTCGAAAAATCCATTTATGTTGCAAGTCTACGTTGTCAATACCGATTTTCATGCATTACTTTTGTATACTTCTTCCCTTAAAAGTACAAATTTCGAAAAATCCCACTTTGTAGCTCATCTGCCTTGCACTGACCATGCCAGTGCAAGGCACACAGCGAATTTCATATTTCTAGCTACTGGCGACTAGTCAGGACGAGGGTTCGATGTTTATCCTTTTTTGTCCCATTTTACGTCATATAAATGACTCTGGATTTAGCCGTTTCGTCTGGGCGCTGGTCAATGATAAGTCAGTTAGTCAGTAACGCAACTGTTTTATATACGGATTCTGTTGCCCCTTCACAGGACCACAAATTTCCAAAAGAAACAATTTTTCGAAAAAATTGAATTGAAGCAATTTAGGTACTTTTAGCGCATAGTCTCTTTTTTAATTTGAAATTTATACCGATATCATAGGGTGCGAATAAGTATTTAAAATAATTTTTAAAATATTGTATTCTTTGAAATTTTGTTGTCCTTTTAAGGGGCAACAGGATGAGGAAATGAAAAACTGAAAACGCCAATTAACTCCATTTTACCTATACCTTCATCCGTATATCAACTGGTTCAAGTGTAATGTAGACTGTCGGACAGTGTTATTTATTTTCCGATTTCTCCTAGTTTCAATCCCAACCGATCTGTAACCATTAGACAGATATCAGTAATTCCATGTCAAACCGAATAGCAGTATTCCGAAATTCTCAACATTTTCATTTACACGCAAAAAATTAAATATTATCGGCAAAAATACAGCAAATTTTGCTTCTGTAAAAAAACTTAAATTAAATATTTCCGTGTCGAATTAATTTTATGGAAAGCAAAATACATGAAAGTTTGTATATAAGGTAATATCGGTCTTCTGATGAATATTTATTTTTGTGCGAAGTTTATCGTTTAGAATATATAGACTTTTTAAAATCAATGTTAAATATATAGGACAAAAACAAATAAGAAAAAAAATTTGAATCACAATAAATATTTTTTACGTAACGTCTGCAAAGACTCGTAAAAATATTCATAAATGATTTGAACTGGGATATTGTCCTGGCTCAAGACCATTTTGCTTCTATATTTAATAGAATGCAAATTTATTTACAAATGGCATGGTGACATTTATTACTTGGCTGCAGACTACCACGATCATGATTTCGACCATGTCAAAAGTCTTTTCAAGTAGCTTCGCAGCGATTTTTTAACATCAAACCCGGCCTCTATAAGGAGATGATTCTCACAAACGAACGAGAAGCACAACTCACTTGCCGAATTTGTGTTTAAAAAATCGCACCAAGTAATAAAGTACACATGCCATCTTACAAGCATCTCATTGAGTTACATGTGTAAGTATGTGTATATGCAGATATAGTTACCCAGCAAAAGTTCTGCCGTCCCAACGCTCGTTTGCATTTTTTGGTCTGTAATCTATATACCTATATATACTACCCTTTTCATATCGATAGACAATTTTCTAATTATGCTTCTAATGAATCCTTAATTAGATCGATGAAACTTTATAATAATATTTGTGAATTTGAAGATTTTGCTATTTCTAGTCTTATTTTTAAAAAATTATTAAATAATATAATTAATTAAATTTATTATTGTTATTAGTATAATATTGTTATTGAATTGTAATACATTGCTGGTCTGTAAGGAGTTATTTCCATAGTCTTAATAAATGAAATGAAAAATCGGACAATGTGATATATTTTAGAAATTTCCATAATGTTGACTACTTTTCGTATTTTTCGTTTTACTTTTTCAGATTTTGAAAATTAAAAAAAAACTTTATTTATTTTTTCGAATATTTATTAAACATTTTAAGATCTCTTTTCCACACAAATTTGTTTCATTATAAATTGTGGTTTCTTAGATTTTTTGTGGCGTCAAAACTGTAATTGTGCCAAATATGGGTTGTTTGCAGTAAATATTTTAAAAAACATTTCTGAAAACATATATTATATGAAGGTACAACCATTATACATTTTGCCCTCAAAAGCCTTTAATGAATAAAATACATATTTAGAAAGGTTGAGGGCTGCTGTTTTTGTTGGATACCTTTTATGCCCACACTAAATTTCACCCTTGCAAAATAGCATAGAATTAGAGAAAACATAAGTTATTAAATTCGACGCCAATTACTTCTTTTTTATTAGATTTAAATTTAAACGTAGTTAAAAAGTTGATAATATTTCCTTTACGTCAGGCTAAACTTTATGGCAACCGGAGTTCATTTGCCCGAACTATGCAAAAATATTTATACCTGATTTACGGACTAATCGAATTAATACAGGTAAACTGCAATCAGGTGGTAATGCAATTCATTCAGGAGTCAAATTTTGACTAATTTCTAAAATATGTCAGATTGCCCGATTTTAAATGTTAATATCTCAAAATAATTCTTGGTTCCTTGTTTAATGTGAATTTTTTACAGAATTCGAAGTTTTTACTAGAAAAATTTATTGAATTTTGGCCAATGGATTTTGATTCCGAACCACTCTGTGGCATGCTAACATTAGGAGTGATGTATTTATAAATTGCGTGAACGGATTTCGAAAACTAAGACCTCGCTGAAGAGGTATTGAGTATTTATTTCTGATAGGTTGTACCAAGCTGAGCTGGTAAATTAGACTTCGCCAAACATCTCAGGCTGGTGATAAACAAAAAGCCTGCAAAATTCGTAAAATCAGCATCAACTTTGCCCCTGGCTCCATTAAAAAGTCAAAAGCTGGCGATTACCTATGTTCTGTTGACTATCTAATTAAATGAAATGTTTGCTTGATTTATGCCATTAGCACAAAATGTGTTGCAACATTATGGGCCGAAATTAACTGAGGCATCCCACAAGTATGTCCACTTGTGTGAACGCCGCGCTTGTCACACAAGAATTCCCATTAACATGTCATAACAACCAACAACAGTTTACACAACGCTTTGTGGTGTTTGTGAACAAGCCATAAGCGTATCGGACTTTAGAGGAAGGGAAGGAAATATCACATCAAGGGTATTGATTACATACGAAAACAAGTAAGGAAAGGCTAAAGTCGGGCGGGGCCGACTCTATGATACACTCCACTTTCTATCCGAATACAATTCAATTTGGTGAAAAAGTGAAAACGGGAAGGTTTTTTGTATCCTGTAAATGTGTGTGTTTGACAAAAAAGTGTTAAATCGGAAAGGTCATTTGTATGAGGATATATTGAAACCTGGAACGAAATAGGTGAAATATAAAATGTATAGTTTGGCCAAAATCGGTTAAACTTTTGGGAGCAACATTTGTATTTGGGCTATATATAAATCTGAACCGATCTTACCCACTTTCACCATAGTTTTGTTTAATTGGATAAGATGTTGTGCAATTTTAAAGAAAATCGGGTACAATATGTGGTTTCTATAGCGCAAAAGTCAAACCTGGAGCGACATTTGTATGGGGTCTATATCTAAATCTGAACCGATCTTACTCAATTTCAGCATAGGTGTTTCTAAAGAGTGATTTTTTTGAGGTTAGGATTTTCATGCATTAGTATTTGACAGATCACGTGGGATTTCAGACATGGTGTCAAAGAGAAAGATGCTCAGTATGCTTTGACATTTCATCATGAATCGTCTTACAAACGAAAAACGCTTGCAAATTATTGAATTTTATTATCAAAATGCGTGCTCTGTTAAGAAAGTTCATTGCGCGCTTCCATTTTATGGTCAGTTTAATCGACCCACTGAAGCGGCTATTCGGGCTATTGTGACTAAATTTCGCACCAAATTTACATTGTTGGACATTAAACCACCAACACGCTTACGTAGAGTGCGAACTGAAGAAAATATCGCAGCTGTATCGGCCAGTGTTAATGATGACCACCAATTTTCGATTCGTCGCCGTTCGCACCAATTGGGTCTCTGTTACTCAAAAACGTGGAAATGCCAAAATTGGACTAAGCGGATGGACCACCTAAGACGCAGCCGCGGTCAACATTTAAATGAAATTATCTTCAAAAAGTAAATGTCATGGACCAATCTAACGTTTCAAATAAAGAACCGATGAGATTTTGCAAATTTTATGCGTTTTTTTTAAAAAAAAGTTATCAAGCTCTTAAAAAATCACCCTTTAGTTGGATTATCAGATGTTGTACCAAATTTAAAGAAAATCGGGTATAATATGTGGTTTCTAGAGCGGAAAATGTCAAATCGGGAGCGTCATTTGTATGGGGGCTATATGTAAATCTGAACCGATCTTACCCAATTTCTGCATAGATGTTTCTAGTTGGATTATCAGATGTTGTGCCAATTTTAAAGAAAATCTGTTGTAATATGTGGTGTCTAGAGTGAAAAGAGTCAAATCGGGAGTGAAATTCGTATGGGGGCTATATCTAAATCTGAACCGATTTTCTTCAAATTAAGTAGCGTTCGTTCTTATCCCGAAAAACTTCGTTGTGCAAAGTTTCATTTGGTTTTGTCTACAATTGCGACCTGTATCGTGATTACAAGAATAGATGGACGGACGGACAGACAGACAGACGGACGGACATTGCTAAATCGACTCAAAAAGTGATTCTAAGTCGATCGGTATAATTAACAATGGGTCTATCTCGTTTCCTTTTGGGTGTTACAAACAAATGCACAAAGACATAATACTCTCGTGGAGTGTATAAAAATTTTGAAACTATCTCTGGTTTCCATGAATTTCCAATCACAATATTCGTTGCTTATTCAGGTAAAGCTACACTTTCAGTACATCGTCATTTTAAATAAATTTGGTTTAACAACATCTATATTGAAGAGAAAATTAAACGGTTTCGTTGGCTGTCTTTTAATGATAGTTTCGTTAATACAACGAAATCTCCCCTTAAATTTTCAGAATTATAAAGAAACTTCCTTCATTGCAGCAAAGCAATAGTTGTATTAACCAAACGGTTTGGTTAACTCTCTTTTAATGACAACTTTCATTAATATAATGAAGAATCTTCTCTCAGAACGCCACATGTAGTTAGCCACGTCTCCAAAGGGGAAGACAACGCAAACTGCCCTCGGAAACTTCAAACATAGTGGCCTTAGTCGTCCCTGACAAACTTAAACCCTTTCAAACTTGACGTCTAAAACATTTCAGTTTTGCTTGTTGTACGAGCCAACCTATCCTTAAGGCAGTCTGTCCGCTTCTCCCCCCCCCCCCATTTCTCCATGTCTCAGATGTATGTATGAATGTCGCCTACAAAATATGTTATCACACTCACATCATCGTAGCAATGCCAACACATGCCAACCATATTCATTTAGCGTGTAATGGTATTTTAATCAGCCCTGGGGAAAATGAGCACAAAATGTCATAAATTTAATATCTAATGCCAGAGGGTGTTGGCAAACACCGCCGACAAACACTTTTACAAATTTCTCGTAGGACCACAACCCACCACAAGCGACAATTCGAAGCATTACTTCATGGTGGACAATGTGATGTTAACAGTCAAAAATGTCCAATAAAATGTATTCGTATCCAGCTGTGACTATGGCAAACGGATGATTCTGATGAAAATTGTCTGTTTGTTTTATCTATACTGAATATTTATAACAGATATTAACCCAAATATTAAGTTTGTTTTAAAAATATTCCGATGGCCAGAACTAATCATAAAAACAAACTTTACATAAAGACCAACTATGCGCAGGGGAAATATTTGAAGTTTTCATAAATTCACAATTTTATTAAAGTTTACTTTTACAATATAATAGAATTTTAGTACATTTTACAAGCATCCCTACAAACATTTGGGCGATATATCACCAAGGGGACATTGCGGCAATATCTTCTATTTATCGTTTTGAAGAAATTCATAAAAATTATTTTTTTCATATCATCCTTTTTTCATCTTGGAGAAATATTGGCAATATTGAGAAGAATTGATTCTGTTGTCATATTTCGAATGAATGTTTGGCAAACAATAAAGGAAAATTGTCTTTTTATTGGAAATCCGTGCATATTTTATGGTTAAATACTGATAAAAAGCGGCAGAAGATATTTTTCAAGAATAATGAAGTCGATTTCAACTGATTTGATGGGAGGACAATTGATAAGTTTATAATTGTTACATTTTATCATACATTCATTTTTTGCAATTCGTACAGACAATCTTTTTTAAAACGAATTGGAAGTGATGAAACTGACGTCTGTACTAGTCACGCTCTTAAATGGATGTTATCTGACGGGTTGAATGTCAAATCTATTAGGATGTGAACCAAGGAAAAGTCATCGATTCAAAAACGCAACTTAATTTCTGCAATTAAAGGTCTGCAAGGAAAATTTGAATAATACATTTTATTTGTTTTATTTTCAGGTAATGTCAGTTTGACTAACCAGAGCCATACGTGCGAATTACCGAATTAAAAAATTACCGAATTAAATTAGGCGAAAACAGCAGTGGTTACATTTAACATAACTTTTTGTAATAATTTCATCCATTTAAATTGCAATATGTATTGCCATTGTTTTGTTTTACTTTCTAATTATAGTTCTACGTTCACATCTTCTTGTAATTATTAATTTTGCTTCAATTAAAATATGAAAATGTGAAAAATTGCTTTTTTATCATCCAGGTGATATTTTGGCAATATAAACAACACTACATTTTCGGGAAGTACAACTGCATTAAAGTGGGGTTGATACCATCTACTGGACATTGACATTTCTCTTGTTAATTCTTAAAATGTAGCGCTAGAAATCAACTTAAGGAATTGTAGATTGATACATTTGTTGGCATTAGCGATCCAATTATGGCCTTGCAGATCCAAACTATTAACATCCATTTTTTATGTCGACCAGTGTGTAGCGACTTGCTCTACCATCTCCAATGTCAAGATCACAATAATGTGTACTTTGTGCTTCTTCGGATACTCTCTTGGTGAGTTAGTATTGCCCTGCGTCCACTTGGTCGTATAAGTAACAATTATTAAAATAATAATCATACGCCGAGGTGTCCATCTGATGCAATAACCACTTGGTCGTATAAGTAACAATTATCGAAATAATAATCATACGCCCAGGTGTCCATCAGATGTAATAACCGCTTAAATTATTATGATTTTGCATCTGTATGTCCAGAGCCAACTTCACAGAGTAAAGGTTGCTGGCTTTCGGCTGGGCTTAAAGTCTTCTTCCTCTGGAGTATGCCTAAACCTCTAAAGGTCTTCAACGTTGCTTTTATGAAAAATCGAATTTATGAAATATCACCCAAATGACGAATATGAATTATTACCCAACCATTATTAATAATGGCCAAATTTTTGGCGATTTTTCATATGAAAATTCTCCCATTTTTTTATGGATTTTTCCCATATTTTTTGTGGGGACTGATTCTTCATTGTTGTTGAATTTTCATATGAAAATTCTACCACTTTTGTGTGGGTCTTTTTTGTTCGTTCCAATTAAAACCCTAGTGGTCGTTTTGAATTTGCTTGTTATAGCTAAGAGAAACCGGGTAGAATTAGAACAATTTTCTGAGCGGGTTTAGCCAAGATTTGCCTGTCCATCTATTCATGTAATCAAAGTACAGGTCGCAACAACAATTTGACACAACGGACGCTATTATAAAGAGCGATTTTTAGCTATTATATTTTTGGCAAACAGCTGACGCACGTTTCGTGTTTTCTTTCACTGTCAAACATCTTGAGTTTGGTCTTTAATTTAACCATGAATCGTCTTACAAACGAACAACGCTTGCAAATTATTGAATTTTATTATCATTTTATGGTCAGTTTAATCGACCCACTGAAACGGCTATTCGGGCTATTGTGACTAAATTTCGCACCCAATTTACATTGTTGGACATTAAACCACCAACACGCTTACGTAGAGTGCGAACTGAAGAAAATTTCGCAGATGTGTCGGCCAGTGTTCATAATGACCATCAATTATCGATTCGTCGCCGTTTGCAGTAATTGGGCCTCTGTTAGTCAAAAACGTGGAAATGCCAAAATTGGACTAAGCGGATGGACCATTTGAGGCGCAGTCAAGGTCAACATTTGCGTGAAATAGTCTTCAAACATTAAATTATATGGACCGTACTATCGTTTCAAATAGAGATTTCATGCATTTTTCTGAATTTTATGTGTTTTTGTTTTTTGGAAAATTTTCCTATAGCTTTTAAAAATCACCCGTAATATCGAAACAATACTTCAATTCAATTCAAAAACCAAATATAAGTACCTACCAAACCTCTGACTGTGAAGATGCAAAATAACTAGTAAATCAAAAAAAAAATTTTTTCAAATCCATGCTTTATGCAAGCAGAATTCTATTGGGCCTAGAAATTCTTTTTTAGTTATCTTTTGTAGAAGGAAAAATTACTGCGTTATCAGGAGCAGAAATAATAGATTTTTAATTTGTGGTTGTATGTCCTTTGTCCATTCCCGCTCATATTTGCAGCAGCACTTAAAAAATGCACACCAAACCGACGTACCAAATTTTGTTCAAATACCGTTATCAGGAGCAGAAATAATAGATTTTTAATTTGTGGTTTGTATGGGAGGTACCACGCCCCTTTGTACAATCCCGCCCATATTTGCAGCAGCACTTAAAAAATCCATACCAAACCGACGTACCAAATTTTGTTCAAATACCGTTATCAGGAGCAGAAATAATAGATTTTTAATTTGTGGTTTGTATGGGAGGTACCACGCCCCTTTGTACAATCCCGCCCATATTTGCAGCAGCACTTAAAAAATCCACACCAAACCGACGTACCAAATTTTGTTTAAATACCGTTATCAGGAGCAGAAATAATAGATTTTTAATTTGTGGTTTGTATGGGAGGTACCACGCCCCTTTGTCCAATTGGTCAAATTTTTCCATTTCCTTGTATTGTCATCGAAAATGATTAAGTGTGCAAAATTTGAGCAAAATTGGTTGAGAAAAAAGCTTTCAAAAATTGATTTCAAATTTTGTGGCACACAAACATATATAGAAAGTAACCTTATATAAAGCATGGAAAAAGGATTTTTTTTTTCGAAATTTTCTAAATACTTTTAGCCGGAAAATGGGGCGAATGGGGATAAAAATGGTACCAACCAACGGCTACAGCTATAATAATGAAATTCGGTGTGCACACTTTCCCAAAAGCGGTAACGCGAATAATAAAGAAATATTCTGATAATCGTATCACCAGGATCTAAATGTAATTAAATTTGACTACAATCAAACGGTTGTAGCTAGAATCATGATATTCATTCTACGTAGCCGTGGAAAGTAAGAGGTAAATAGAGGAAATTTTCTAAATTCGTACTTTTAATTTCAAAATGGGAAAATGAGTGAAACTGGTACCAATAAAACGGCTGTAGCTAAAACCATGAAATTAGGTGTGTACATTCCACTCGGAAATATATTGGATCTTCAATATTACAACTTTTCTTATCAAAATAGTACAGAAATTTAGGCTGTGGATGGAATCAAAAAATGCAAATGGGGAAAATCTGGATTGAGGGAAATTGTTTCTATCTAAAAATATTTAGGGTACATTTTTGAAGATTTCTGACTAATAATTATATTATTATTTATATATAGCAGATGACTATTAATATTATAACAATGAAGGATCACAATTTTCTTAATATATTTGTGCACTTCTACTGTGGAATACACTCCGTTGTGGAGGGTATGTAAGATTCGGCTCGGCCGATCTTAACGCCTTTTTACTTGGTTTTGTCTCATTTCACCCCCTACGAATAAGAATCATCTTTTGGTGCACGTCTTTGTTATAGCGAGAACGCGCACTCCTAATATCAAGTAAATATAAGGTTAAGTTAAAGGTAAATTTACTTAAATAAATTTTCTTCTTTTAACACTGATTTGTTTTCAAATGTATTCAAACGAAATATGTATATTTTTAAATTAAGTAATGATATACAGAAAAATGGCAATCAATTTAGTTCTCTGTAAATAAAACTAAAATTAAAATGTTTGGAAAAATGATTTCGTCGAAATGTCACCTATTGAATTTCATAGAAATAATTGAGACCACATTGGCGTTACCTACTCTTGCCGTGCACTTGCTCGATTTGCATTAATTTCCTCGGTTTGAGTGAGGTTCCTGCAACGCATTTTTATTTAAATTCTGCTTTAAGTTTCACAATAACCAACCGCACACATATGCACTTGTGCCGGGCAAGTCACCGAGCAAGTGTGATTTTGTGTGTGTGCTCAGGATTGCGTGCAGGAGTGGCATATTTATGATCCCACATAATGGCAGTGTCTTTCGAATAAATCACAAATATTTTAATTTTTGCAATCATATTGTGTGTGCGTATATTTCATCGGTAGGCTTTGTGCTATTAAAAGTGACAAACAATGCGCAACGATGGTGTCGGCATAAGAATGTTAGGAAAATCTTCTTTGCCAGGACACCATACTTCGGAGAGAAGAAGATAAAGTCAACAGTTATAAACATCAGCGAAGCGCTAGAGGAGCTCTTCAGTATCGAGAAAGTATGCCCATAAGTTGGGTGTGCGATAGATGAAACGGAGCAGTCACTTTCTGTTTTTATACCCTTCACTATAGCATGGGTATATACTAAGTTTGTCATTCCGTTTGTACAAGGTGTTACAAAAAAATTAATAAAATTCTAAGATGTTCTAGACATGTCCTTCCATCCGTTTGTTGAAAGCAAGGTTGTATCTAAGCAGAAGTAGCCAGGACGTCCAAAATTTCGTACATAAGGTCTAAAAATTGTAGATCGATTGCCATTGAAAATGGACTAAATCGGTCCAGAGGGAAACATTTCTTCCTAACAAGAACAGCAAATATCCCTAATATCCCTCCACCCAATCGCTCCCACCTCCAGGATAGGGGGACTACTAACTTTATCATTCCGTTTGTAACACCTTGAAATATCGACCTGAGAGCCTATAAAGTAAATATATATATAAATATATAGCCATGTCCATCCGTTTGTTGAAAGCACGCTAGCGTCTAACCTAAAGGAGCTTGGACATCAAATTTTGCATAAATGCGTCCTATAGTCGTACATCGGTTAGGATTGTAACTGGGCGAAATCGGTTCAAAGGGAAATTTTTTCCCCTCACAAGGACTGAAAATACTCTCAATAAACCCTAATATTTAAAGTATTTAAGCATGTTTTTTTAAAATGTCTGTCTCAAGTTAACGTTGGGTGTGCGACTTGACGTTGAGTGTGCGCATTCCTCCTATAACAAAAATATGCATCATAAAAAGTGATTCTTATTCGTAGGGTTAAATGGGACAAAAAGGGATAAAAACGGTACCTTTCAAACGACAACAGCTAGAAACGCAAAATTCGGTATGTACATCCTCTAATTTAGTGGATACATAATAAAAAAAGTATTTTTCCAAATTCGTACTGTTAAGGGGAATAAAGGGATAAAAATGGTAACAACCAAATGGCTACTCCCAAAATAATCAAACTCGGTGGATACATTCCTCTGATTTCATAGAGACGTAAAATAAAGGGATTTTACTTTTGGTGGTTAAAATGGAAAAAGGGGATACAAATTGTACCGACCAAATAACCGCAGCTAGAGTCATGAAATTCGGAGTATACATTCCTCTGACTGCTTAGACACGAAAAATAAAAAGGTTTTTCGTATTTTCGTACTTTCAAGGGATACAATGCGAACAGAGGGATAAAAATGGTACCAAACAAACGGCTGCATCTGGAATAATGAAATTCTGTATATACATTCCACTGATTGCGTAGATAAGAAACATAAAGGAATTTTTCGAAATTCGTACTTCGGAAAATGGAAAAGGGGACAAACATTGTACCAACCAAGTAGCCGCAGCTAGAATCATGAAATTCGGTGCATACGTTCCTGGGACTGCTTAGGCACGAAAAATAAAAATGTTTTTCCAGATTCGTTTTTTTTTTTCAAAGGGTACAATGGGAATAGAGGGTTAAAAATGGTACCAACTAAACGATGAAATTTGGTGTGCGCATCCATCTAATTGCGTAGACAACTAAAATGAAGAGATTTTCGAAAGTCGTAGTTTTAAGGGGGTAAAATGGGATCAAACATCTTGGAATTCGGTGCATACATTCATCTGACTGCATAGACTCGCAAACGATTTTTCCAAATTCGTACTTTTGAACTTTTACGGCAAAAATGCGTATAATCATGAAGTTAGTTTATCTTACAATGTAAAATGACAATGGATTTTGGGATAAATATAGGATGAAAATACAACCAATGAATATTATTTCGATATATATAGTATAAACTAGTAAATCAAAAATTTTTTTTTTTCAAATCCATGCTTTATGCAAGCAGAATTCTATTGGGCCTAGAAATTCTTTTTTAGTTATCTTTTGTAGAAGGAAAAATTACTGCGTTATCAGGAGCAGAAATAATAGATTTTTAATTTGTGGTTTGTATGGGAGGTACCACGCCCACTTTTGCATTACCGCCCATTTTAGGCGCAACTACGCACATTGATGCTAGATGCACTTACACAAAATTTGAGCACTATACGTGTCATAGAACTGACACTATTCGATAATATGTTTTAACTTCGTATGGGAGGTGGTACGCCCACTATTCCAATACCGCCCATTTTTGGCAGAACTACGCACATTGATGGTAGATGCACTTACACAAAATTTCAGCACTCTAGGTGTCATAGAACTGACAATATTCAATAATAGGTTTTAACTTCGTATGGGAGGTGCCACGCCCACTTTTCCAATACCGCCCCTTTTTGGCACAACTATGCGAATTGATGCTAGATGCACTTACACAAAATTTCAGCACTCTAGGTGTCATAGAACTGACAATATTCAATAATAGGTTTTAACTTCGTATGGGAGATGCCACGCCCACTTTTCCAATACCGCCCATTTTTGGCACAACTATGCGAATTGATGCTAGATGCTTTCAAAAATTGATTTCAAATTTTGTGGCACACAAACATATATAGAAAGTAACCTTATATAAAGCATGGAAAATGGGGAACCTTGCCTTATAAGCACGGTTTAATATAAATAAAATTTTATATTTATTTATAAAATTATTTCCCCAATATTTTTATTTGTTTTGATTTGGCTATATTTAAAAATTGTTACATTTTTTTGCATTATAGATGCAAAATGGTCTTGAGCCAGGACAATATCCCAGTTCAAATCAAATATTGACTACAGACCAAAAAATACAAGCGAAAATACTAAAATTTTCCTGTAATGTTATTGCACTGGTGGAGGGTATATAAGTAACACTTTTTTACTGGTTTGAATATGTCTGCTTATATTTTCTTTATATTTAGTATGCAAATTCCCCTTTTAGCATAAACCTGCACCATTCTTATTTGTAGGAATAAAAATGGAACATATCAAACGACAACATATAAAAACAAACTACATTCCTCTCTCTAATTGAGTAGACAGTAAGATACAAGTTTTCTCCCACATTCCAAATTTTAGAGAGATAAGAAGTAAAAATGCGAATGTGAGGAATGCACCATGGATTGCATTCCTCAGCATTACCGGCAGAAAATAGACTGCCGACTTCACGCATAAGTGTAATAAAATATTAGGATTTTTGTCTGATAGCGATATTTGTTAAATAAATTGTTATGATTCATTATTATATTTTAGAAAAAAAAATTAATTAATTTAAAGACCATTATTCTTCAGAAATGCAATGTTCGAATTTCGAAGTTCCATTATCTTTCTGGTTTACAATGGAATGTATACTCATAATTTTACGATCCTGTCTACAGCCGTTTGCTTGGTACCAGTTTTGTCTCTTTTACCCTATTACGAATTTGGAAAAAGATTTTTGTTTTGAGCGTCTATGAAGACAGATAAAGTTTTAAATTTAATTTAATTTCATGATTCTAGCTGCAGCCGTTTGATTGGTACCATCCCAGCAAAAAGCAACCAAAGAAGTGAAAAAGATGTTAATTTTGTGCTTCGGAAGTAGTGCAAATTTGGATCTTCACCAATGAATTTAACATGAAGTTGCCATAGGAGGGATGCCATTTATTTTGAAAGACTTAAAAGTTATTTTAAAGTATTACAAAGGAACCACTTTTTCACTAGTTTCCAATTCTGTTTTAAAAAATCCGCTGCTACCAGGGGTAGAACAGCGGACCTTCTAGTTGCTACTACGGCGCACTCTAACCATCTCAGCTATCCTCTGTTGTGAGTGCTGAATAACTAAAACAAATCATTTAGTTCGGTAGAACTGACAATAGGAAACTTAACAAAATATTTATTTAATATGAACTAATATATAACGCAAATAAATATAATAAACACTAAATAAACTTAGTATTAAATAAATTGACATAACTTAATTTTACTGATATTATGTAGTATAAATAATTAACAAAAATGTGGGATAATTGAGATACATTAAAAAAGCAAGAAATTTGCAGTTTTTAAGCAAAAATTTTTAAATTGTTCAAATTGTTTATTTACACAAAATTGTTTATTTATAAGCGAAATAAAAAATATAAAAAAAAGTTTTTTCTTGAGCCATGATTCGAACCCGAGACCTTCTGGGTGCAAAGTGGACACCTTACCTTTGTGACCCCATACTAAAAAGTCGTTCCCATACTTTATGGGGTCCCAGGTCGATATTTGAAGGTGTTCTGGAGGTGGAGGTTATAAAAATGGTACCAATCAAGCGGCTACAACTTGAATAATGATTTCTGCTGTATATTTCTTTGAAATTTGGTATTTT
Source organism: Polietes domitor (assembly GCA_947397865.1). NCBI lineage: Eukaryota > Metazoa > Arthropoda > Insecta > Diptera > Muscidae > Polietes > Polietes domitor. The sequence goes on from CANDYM010000580.1 coordinate 87,258, forward strand.
TATATATTTTTAAGGGGCGAAATGGGGCAAAAGGGAATAAAAATGGTTCCAGTGAAACGACAATAGCTAGTAATCCGAAATTCGGTGTGTACATTCCTCTAATTGCATAAATCGATTTATTGAAATTCGCGCTTTTAAGGGGGATTATGTGGAAAAAGGGATCGACCAAATGGCTGCTGATAGAGTAACGAAATTCGTATCCTATGACTGAATAGACATGCAAAATCGAGGAAATTTTCGATATATCCACTTTTATGGGGAAACGGGAAGAAAGGGAATAAAATTGGTACCAATCAAACCGCTGCAGCTAGAATGCTGAAAAGCAGGGTATATTTTGCTGTGATTGGGAAGCCTCGAAATATTATGCGATCATTCGATACTCGTATTTTAAGGCTGAAATGAAATTTTAAATTTTAGGGAAAACTGAGCGAACTTTTATGGACAAAATTTTGTCATGCGACAAAACTGGTATTAAGCAAACTCCTGCAGATAGAATAGTAAAATTAAATGTGAACATTCCATTGCGAACGCGAGAGGAAATGGATTTTCGAAAAATCGTACTTTTAAGATAAAAATGGAATTGAAAATGGGCGGAACCGGTCCGAAGGGAAAACTTCACCAACAACGAAACACCCACAGGATAATGGACCATGTTTTGATACATAAAATCGATAAACGGTTAACATTAACGGTACATTATTGAATATGGTTCAGTAATATGGGACCCATCCTATACTATTCATAGTAACCATGTGGAATCTGTCCAGAAACAATTCCTCTTACTATACCCTACACCACTTCGTAGACTAGGGTATTATAAGTTAGTTTTCCGCCAAATTACAGATCGGCTTAGAATCACCAGTTGAATCTGAATTTAACGATGTCTGTCTGTCCGTCTGCTGTCCATCTAAGCTTGTTCGCACTCTACAGGTCGCAATTGTTATCTGATTGTCATGAAACTTGGCAGAAGTTATTTTTTCTGGCCAATGACCATCGGTATTGAATTTGGAGGAAATCGGTTCAGATTTAGATATAGCACCCATACAAATGTCGCTCCCGATTTGACTTTTTCCGCTCTAGAAACCACATATTGTACCCGATTTTTCTTTAAAATTGGCACAACATCTTATAATCCAAATAAAAACACCTATGGTGAAAGTGGGTAAGATCGGTTCAGATTTAGATATAGTCCCCATACAAATGCCGCTCTCGATTTCACTTTTGCAGCTCAAGAAACCACATATTGTACCCGATTTTTTTTTAAATTGACTCAACATCTTATAATCCAACTAAAAACAACGGTGGTGAAATTGGGTAAGATCAGTTCAGATTTAGATATATTCCCCATACAAATGTCGCTCCCGATTTCACTTTTTCCGCTTTAGAAACCTCATATTGCTCCCGATTTTCTTTAAAATTGGCACAAAATTTTAGATATAGCCCTTATACAAATGTCGCTCCCGATTTCACTTTTTCTACTTTACAAACCGCATATTGTTCCCGATTTTCTTTAAAATTGGCACAACATCTTATAATGCAACTAAAAACACCTGTGGTGAAAATGGGTAAGATCGGTTCAGATTTAAATATAGTCCCCATACAAATGTCGCTTGGCCACATTTTACATATTATATTTCACAGGCCTCAAGTGTTGTTATAGACCCCCTTCAAATGTCCATCCGATTCATACTATTACCGATGTATAATCTGCATTTATCATTGGATCTTGATCAATTTTTCCAGATCATGTTAATTGCTTTATTATTTACCATATTTATTAAATTTGACTAAAGATGAATTTATATTAACTGTATAATTTATGTGAACTACATAAAATTGTTGCTATGAAATACCTGGGTTTAGTAATCAAAGCGTTGTATATACGCAGGGAGTGGTGTAGGGTATTATATAGTCGGTCCCGCCCGACTTTAGCCTTTCCTTACTTGTTTTGTCTGCGCGGACGAGGGTGGAACTTCCGTACACTGCCTTCATATGAATTTAGGCTTAATCTTATGAACTTACCTTCTTTGAAAAGTCGCTGTACTATGTTGAACATTACTTTCCTTATGAATGTTATCCAGGGCAACATCCATTGCGATTCTGTTATGAATAGAATGATGATAAATATTCCGACAAGACCAACTAGATATATTTATTTGATTCACGATAATTATTTCCGTTCAAACTATGCCAATTATGATCCATTGCGCCGCGCCGCCTGTTTGTTCAATTTAATAAATTCTACCACATTATTGAATTAACAGAAAACAGAAACTTTATTAAAAGAAAAATTATCCTGTATTTAAATACTTAATTTTTTTGTAGTATCTAAGTGTTTTTAGTCTGTAAAGATATTTGTATCGATAGATTTAATAATAATAAAAAAACATCCGTTGATTTATATATAGGGTAACATTTTAAATTAAAATAGGCTATAAAAATACTGATTATTTTCTAAAATTTCTGGTCTTATTGGAAAGTTTGAACTTTGTCACACACAATAAAAACACAATATCATTCATATGACCGCCACGACTAGCTCGGCAGTACCTCATCCGATCAACCCATTTTTTCAATACAGCCCAAAATCCACACCAAACAGTTACTCGTTGCGGATGCATTAGCATGTCAATAGTCACAGTTTGCGTTAAAGAATCACTACTTTGGAAGTAAGTTCTTAATATTTCCCAATTTTGTTCGAGCATACATCGTCCCATTTTGCAAATGTCAAACATAAACCTGAAAATAAAAATAAAAATTAATGTTATTCTACCTTTCAAAGTCAAATTAACCGGTAGTGCGATTTGTTTTGGTATACAAATTTTAGTAATGATATAGAGGGGAGTTGAGTGGAAAATGTCAAAGTCGGCCTTGACCGACCGTATCCACTACCTGCTTCTTTGTTCTTCTTTCTGGGTACCATTTTTTCCAAGACTGACATGGACACTATGAAATATTTCCATATACTTGTGCTGAATACTGAACACGGACATTTTCTCAACCTGAGCAATGGCACCTCCTTGTTTCACTTAAATTTGCATGCATGTCCTATAAATCCTGTTAGCCATTTGTATTTTAAAACATTCACATGCCCGTGGGTTGTATAAATTAAATTGTTACTGCAAAGAAAATGCAATAAATAAATGTAAATATGAATAACATTAAGAGAAAAATAACAAACAAAAATACGTGAGTGTACGAACGATGAAGACTAAACCAAATACATATAACCTACAGGATGGAGTTTTTTCTCCACAGAATACCTCTTTTGCAATTGAAATTTATCAGGACAAATATTTATTTGTTTTAACTTCCACATATTATGTAGTAAGCGTCTTTAGACATTTGCCTCGCATCTCATCATTGTTAATGTCAATCAATGTATGTATGTATGTCGCAATGTTGTTCTAAGAAATGGTTGCAATCAATTCGATAACTATCTCATTACATGCCAATTATGCCCGCATCATGTCTTTGTGATAATTGAAATTTTAATAACAATTTCTTGCGGATTATACTCCCACACACAGGGTTTCCATTGGTAGCATTTCTCGATAATGGCAGACAATATGTTGCAAATCTTTTATTCGCACATACATGCTCATATATACGCACTATACTCGCACATACGCATTTCCTTTCAAAGAATCACACAATTCGTAATTAGCTATTGCGCGCACACACGTAGTCGTCTGGACACTAGTGTGGATCACCAATTGTATTGATAGTGGGGATGGATGCCTGTTGGGAAGAAATGTAAAAGACGTTGAAAATGAATTCTTTTTTGGATATGTTAATATTGCACGTTATTAATTTTTGTTTTTGGAGTGTTTTTTAGTAAAAACAAGTAAAAACGGCGTCAAGTTCGGTCCGGCCGAACTTTATATACCCTCCACCATGGATTGCATTCCACAGAGGATGTCTATTTGCGTAGAAGTGCAGTAATATTACAGGAAAATATTTTTTTAATAAAGTCAAACCAAAACACATACTTATATTGAAAATATAATATTATAAATAAATATAATATTTTTATTTTATCGCTCTGTACCCATTGTATCCTTTGAAAGTACGAATTTGAAAAAAAACTTTATTTTTCGTGTCTACGCAGTCAGTGGAATGTATATTCTGAATTTCATGACTCTAGCTGCTGTCATTTGTTTGGTACTATTTTTATCCCCTTTTTCCATTCTAACCCCAAAAAGTACGGATTTCGAAAAATCCGTTTATTTTACGTGTCTATGCAATCAGAGGAATGTATACACCGAATTTCATTATTCTATGTCCAGCCGTTTGGTTGGTACCATTTTTATCCCTCTATTCCCATTTTATCCCTTAAAAGTGCGAATTTGGAAAAAATGATTTCATATTATGTATCTACTCAATTAGAGGAATGTATACAGCGAATTTCGTGTTTCTAGCTGTTGTCGTTTGATAAGTACGTTTTTTATCCCTTTTGCCCCATTCCACCCCTACGCATAAAAATCGTTTTATGGTGCACGTTTTTATTATAAGTGGAAAGCGCATTCACAATATTAAGCAAATATAAGCAGGCAGAGTGGAAAAACATGCTGAAATACTGTAAATATTATGGGTTATTAGGGGTATTTTCAGTCTTTGTGAGGGAAAAATGTTTCCCTCTGGGCCGATTTCGCCCACTTTCAATCCCAACCGATCTGCAACCATAACACACATTTAGCGAAAATTTGAACCCTAGCGTGCTTTCAACAGACAGACGGACATGGCTATATCGTCTTAGAATTTTACCACGACCCAGAATATATATTCTTTATGGGATCTCCGACGAATACTTTAAGGTGTTACAAACGGAATGACAAAGTGAATATACCCCATCCTTATGTGGAGGGTATAAAAATAGAAAAATTGTGTTTTCAGTTTTTCAATTTCTTGTCGACTTCACGCTTAAAAAGAAGAAGACAAAGTCATTTTTGAAGAATATAATAATTATTGTAATTTTTCCAAGAAACGCGATAAAAGTACCAAATGAAAAGGGCACCTTGAGCAATCTAAATAATTTTGTGATTTCAGGCAGTGGAAAAAGTTAATTTCAAATTTTAATCCTTCATTATACTTCAGGGCATTTTCGGAAAACCTATATATATTTTATGAGCCTTACTGTTCTACTATACATTAGGATAGGCTGAGAAAATAAATTGATGTTGTCACCACCCAAAAATGAAGATTAGATGATTTAATGCTGATTTCTAAAATATATCGTCCCTAGGTCCAGCTATGTGTGAGCTAAACGCTCCTGACAGCACTTTTGTCCAATATTTTACCATCCTTCTTAGAATGAGGGTATATTCACTTTGTCATTCCATTTGTAACACCTTGAAATATTCAACGGAGACCCCACAAAGTATATATATTCCGTATCCAGATAAAAATGTACGATGACTTAGCCATGTCCGTCTGTATGCATGTTAAAAGCACGATAGCTGAAGAACGAAATGAGCAAGAAGATTCAAAATTTCCGCAAATGGTTGTAGATCGGTTGGAATTGAAAGTGGGCGACATCGGCCAATAGGGAACATTTTTTCCCTAATATTTAGAATATTTAAGAATTTTTTGAAAATTTCTGCTGCGTACGCAACAAATTTCAAGTGTATATAAAGCAGAAATTTTCAAAAAATTCTTAAATATTAGGGAAAAAATGTTCCCTATTGGTCGATGTCGCCCACTTTCAATTCCAACCGATCTACAACCATTTGAAATTTTGAATTTTCTTGCTCATTTCAGTCACATTTTTGAAGGCAGCTGCCTCCTGTTCACTTTTTGATTACACTTGATGTATAATATTTATATGTACTAGAGGACTAGTAATATTATAATGCTGAAGCATCATAATTTATTTAAAATAGTGCCCATAAGTGTTATAGTTTTAAATAGTAAAGAAATAACGCAATGTTCAAATAAAATATCACAATTTTCCTAATAGGACTTTGCATTTCTAAGTAAAGTCGACAGCCTCTAATCAGCCGGTATTACTGTGGAAGGCACTCCTTGGTGGAGGTTATATAAGATTCGGCCCTGCCGAACTCGACGCTTTTTTACATGTTTTTTTCGAATTAATAGATCCTTGAGAGTACTTTAAATATAAATTTTAATTATGTCTTTGTGTAGCTTATTGGTCGAATTATTGGACGTTTATAGTAATTATACACTCCACGGGAGTATTATGGCTTCGTGCATTTGTTTGTAACACTCAAAAAGAAGCGAGATAGACCAATTGTTAATTATACCGATCAACTTAGAATCACTTTTTGAATCGATTTAGCAAAATCCGTCTGTCTGTCCGTCCGTCTGTCTGTCCATCTATTCATGTAATCACGATACATGTCGGAATTGTAGCCACAACCAAACGAAACTTCGCCCAGCGAAGTTTTTCCGGACAAGGACGACCGCTATTTAATTTGAAGAAAATCGGTTCAGATTTAGATATAGCCCCCATACGAATTTCACTCCCGACAACAGATTTTCTTCAAAATTGGCAAAACATCTTATAGTTAAACTAGTAACACGTGTTGTGAAAATATGCCAGATCGGTTCAGTTTTTATATATCTCCCATACAAATTAGGCTCCCGATTTGACCTTTACATATAGCTCCCATACAAATTTCGTTCCCGTATTGACTATTTCCGCCCCATGTTTGGGTATAGCTCCGATACAAATATTCTTCTCGATTTGACAAATTGGACCAGGTCAACAAAAATTCTTCCCGTTTTCACTTTTTTACCGAATTGAATTGTATTCAGATAGAAAGTGGAGTGTATCAGTGTATAGTCGGCCCCGTCCGACTTTAGCCTTTCCTTACTTGTTTTTGTGTTATCAAAGTGATAACTAAAGTTGCATATTTCTTGAAAATATTTTGTAAAAAGGGTTATGAAAAATATAGAGAAGAAATAAATTCCTTTGAAATTATGTTTAAATTATGAATATCGAAAAAAATGACGCCACTCCAATCCGATATTCATCATTTTGGCATCGTTCAAAAAGTATTGACTGCAACTAGTTATTTGTTAAAAATACTATCACCAAATACAAAAGCATATATTTAAAGTACTTTCAAGGGCTAGAAAAAATGTGGACAAATAAACTACATGGAAAAAAATGACTTTATTTATTTTATTGGACCTAAGCAAGACAATACACATGTATAGCTAGAGATCGTTCTTAGAAAAACTGTGTACTCAAATTTTCATTTAGTGAATCTTTCTCCTTTTTACAGGACTTTTAATTTCCAAAGGATATATATGGTTTTTGTTGTGAACAAAGTATTTTAATAGACGTGTGTGACATTTATTTGGTTCGGTTGCTAGCAGGGCAGACGATCGTTTCAAGGGACGCTACTCCCCCTTATCAATGCCCAGTGCAATGCAACAACTACTACGGTGGTTATCGGTTCTGTATATCTGCTTCGCAAACTCAACTGAATGAGAACTGTTTCGAACTTAAATATAAATCCCAGTCAGTAGTTACCGAAATCCAACAATTGTCCACACTTCTTCTCGTGTGTAATCGCAATTCGCGAAAAAAAAGTATGAAAAAGGTATCAAATGAAAGAGAAGAATATCTGTTTAAAATATTTTATCTATGATGCTTATATCTGTACTAGTTTAATATTAAGAACAATTTAAAGTATCTCCCTTTATTTATTTAGTTTATTTATCTTTCACTATTTAAGTGATACACTTGAAATGGTCCAAAAAGTACTGTCGCATGTTGCTTTATATATGAGAGTTTCTCTGCAAAACGGTTAAAAAAAGGGTTCGTTTTTGAATATGTTTTTGCTGATTATAAAGCTTATGCAGAGTTAAGTATGCTGGGCTGAAGGGGGAGACATGAGCCCAACCAGCAGTTCCACACTTCGTACTAACATAAACATCTAATTTGTGCAAAAAAATCGGGAGAACATTTTCAACTTTTTTTCGTTTCGCTGAGAGTCCCACAAATATACTGTCTTATACGAGTAGATACGACGAGTCCTGACTCGGTAGCAAGTCCATGGAATTTTACATATTCTATAAAGTTTCGTAATGCGCCCCAACCTAATGTGCACACATACTTATGCAATAATGAAGTGATTATATAAATTAGATATGTAAAAGATGGCCTACACTAGGCAACCGACCAAATAACCAAATAACAAAGTAACCAAAAATGTCAACATACATTCACAGGCACATCTAGGTATAATGGTATGCATATCGCACAGTGGTTAGATAATGCTGTTTTATTGGTTTTCGGTACCGAGAATCTATTCTGTTCCTTAGTTACCATTCACTAGTAGGACACTAAGTGTGAAATCGGTAGCGACATTTGTATGGGAGCTATATCGAAGTCTAAACCGATTTTATTCAAATTCTAAAGGGTCCATCCTTACTTCAACATTTATATACAGATTTTCTTCGTCAAGATCCCAACTATTTTAAAATATTCTGTTATGTATTTTTAAAGGGTCTTCTCCACACTATTTAATTAAAAAATTAAAAAAAAAAAGATTTTTGCGTCTTTTGCTCTATACGTTCAACTATCATGCGTTGTCTTTTTTAAAAAGTTTTTATATTAAAAAAATACTTAATTTAAACAAGTAAAAAGGCGTTAAGTTCGACCGGTCCGAATCTTATATAGGGCAATTCCACAAGATTTCGACACAACATGGATTTCGATCATCATCGATTTTGATGAAATTTGGCACATACATTCTACTAGTGTTGGCGGGCAATGTAACGTTTACCGTAGCTCAAAATAGTACGTGGCTTAAGTTTTACAGTGGTCCAAAGTTGGTTATCTCGGGGTTTTTTGGGAGAAATGGCTTCCTTATCGATATCATGACTTTGGATCATCAGGTTTTAACGATATTGATCTCATCTGAAAGATTAACACCTCCGCTTTCCGAATCTGTATGAAAATGTAAATGTCAAGGATTCCGAAAATTAAAAATAATTGTAATCCGTGAATATCCTGAAAATATCTTTAATTTTCTTTATTTTGTTTTGTATTTTAGCTTATATAGGGTCATATATATAGTTTAAGTTTAAGAAATTACGGCTGTTTTTCCAAAGTATTGCTTTATTTCATCAAAGTCAAAATTTTTCATTCATATATATGTACACTACAGTCGCTTCAAAAAAAGTTTTCGATGTTCTTGACTAAAATGAAAGATTCGTATGTTTTACGGGTTCTCCCAAAATATTTCGCTTTTATCATTGTCTGTTCGTGAGCTGGATATCTCTATATAGCTCTATAAAACAGGTTTTTCTTGAAAAGAATTCACTGAGAATGGTATTGCGAAAAAATGCATTAGAAATTAAAATCTGGCCCGAGCCTTATCAAACCAAACAAAACTTGAAATTTGACCCTTTATACTGGCCGATTTTTACAATTTTAGTGAATTTTTTATAAAATACGCTAAATTTACACTTTTTAGTCCGACTTGTGTTTTTAGTGGCTCGTTGGAGAGGTAGTGATTGCAATTTTATGAACCGATGAGGGTCGCACATTTTTTCCAATGGTTTAAAAGTGAAATAACAACTCACATATGGAGTCATTTGCAACGTAAACTTAAACTTTTTTAAAAAATCTGATATTTTGTTCTTTCAATGGATAGACGAAGGGAAAAATTGAAATGGTTGTTAATGCTAAAATAATACAGATAGAAACATGAAGTTTGAAGTGTTTTTAAAAATATTTTTCTCTTTTAGTTTTTTCGTTTGCATTTTTTTGGTCTGTAATCAGTATTTGATTTGAACTGGGATATTGTCCTGGCTCAAGACCATTTTGCTTCTATATTTAATAGAATGCAAATTTATTTACAAATGGCATGGTGACATTTATTACTTGGCTGCAGACTACCACGATCATGATTTCGACCATGTCAAAAGTCTTTCCTTATAGAGGCCGGGTTTGATGTTGAAAAGTCGCTGCGAAGCCACTTGAAAAGACTTTTGACATGGTCGAAATCATGATCGTGGTAGTCTGCAGCCAAGTAATAAATGTCACCATGCCATTTGTAAATAAATTTGCATTCTATTAAATATAGAAGCAAAATGGTCTTGAGCCAGGACAATATCCCAGTTCAATATTTTTCTCTTTCATTTGATGCCCATATCGTCATTCTATGGCACGCACAAGTATGAAACTAAATTATTAAAACAACTATATCCTTTGGAAAATAAAAGTCCTCTAAAAAGAACAAACCACCACGAAATAAAAAAACTGAGTATGCTGTTTTGCCATTAGTGATCTATAGTTTCAGTTCTATATAGTCTCCTTCTTAGCAGGATAATCGTGTCGCACAGAGGTATTGTAACAGCTTATATGCAGTTTTCCTCCCAATTTAGCCTTTGAAATACCGAAATTACAGATTTTGTTTTCAAAAATTAGCTTTGTATAAGACTAGAATGTGTATACGATGCAAATGACTCCTTATGTCAGTTGTTATTTGAAATTTAACCCATTAAGGACGAACCGTTTAAAAAAAGTTCTTAAAATTGCAAATTACGATCAATACCTCTCCAACGAGCCCCTAAAAACACAAATCGAACTAAAAACGTGGAAGTTTAGCAGATTTTATAAAAAAGAAAAATTTTGGGCTTGCTGAAATAACGCAATACTTAGGAAACCAGCCGTAATTTCATAAACTATGGCCACCCGACTCTGAATTTTTGATATTTTGGAGAGAATAAAATAAGCTTAAATACAAAACAAAATGAAGAAAGTTAAAGATATGTTTTTCAGGATATTCATGGATTAAAATTATTTTTAATTTTTGGAATCCTTGAATCACAAGGACATTCATATTATCATACAGATTCGGAAAGAGAAATGAGATCAATATCGTTAAAATCTGATGACGCGATCCACAGTTATGACATCGATAGAACCAACTTTGGACCACTGTAAAAACTACTTTGAGCTACGGTAAACGGTATATTGCCCGCAACTACTAGTAGAATGTATGCACCAAATTTCGTCAAAATCGGAGAGGATGAAAATTCAAACCTATGCTTTTTGGGTCGTTTTCTGTTGGAATTACCCTATACCCTCCACCACGGAGTGCACTCCACAGTATTACCGGCAGATTTGAGGCTGTCGACTTTACATAGAAGACAGTACCATATTAGGAAAATTGTGTAATCAAAAAGTGAACATGAGGTAGCAATCTTCAAAAATGTGCCTTAAAAATTAGATGTCATTAGGGGGAAACATTCTCCCTCAGGGACCATTTCCCCAATTTGGAACTACTCGATTCAGCTGCAGACAAAGCGACTGTTCCATTTTGTCTGTCTGTGCATTTATTCTTGTAATCACGGGGGTGGGGACAAGGATGAACGCTATTTAATTTGAAGAAAATCGGTTCATACAAATTTAACTTCAAATTTGATTTTCTTCAAAGCTGGCAAAACATCTTATATTTAAACACCTGTGGTGAAAATAGGTCAGATCGGTTCAGATTTTTATATAGCTCCCATACAAATTTCGCTCCCGATTTGAATTTTTCCGCTCCAGAAACCACATATTGTATCAGATATGACGAAACATCTTATATTTAAACTAGGAACACCTATGGTGAAAATGTGTCAGATCGGTTCAGATTTATATATAGCCTCCATTCAAATTTCGCTCCCGATTTGACTTTTTCTGCTCTAGAAACCACATATTTTAATATATCTTCTTCAAATCTTGCAAAACATCTCATATTTAAACTAGGAACACCTATGGTGAAAATATGTCAGATCGGTTAAGATTTATATTTAGCCCCATACAAATTTCGCTCCCGATTTGACTTTTTCCGCTCCAGAAACCACATATTGTATCAGATTGTCTTCAGATTTGGCAAAACATCTTATATTAAAACTAGGAACACCTATGGTGAAAATTGATCAGATTTATATATAGCCCCCATTCAAGTTTCGCTCACGATTTGACTTTTTCTGCTCTAGAAACCACATATTTTAACAGATCTTCTTAAAATTTGGTAAATTTTATGTGTTTACGAAGACAGACGAGTGTAAACACTGAATTTCACGATTCTAGCTATATCCAATTGCTTTTACTATTTTAACTCCTTTTGATCGAAATATATCTTTATTTTTCGCATCTACATAGTCAGAGCAGTGTACAGTGTACACTGTACACACACCTAATTTTACTATTCTAACTGCAGCCGTTTTGTTGGTACCATTTTTATCCCCTTTCGCCCCAATTTTCGCCCAATGTAAAAATTTCAAAAAAATCCTTTATATTTCGAGTCTATACAGTCAGAAGAATGCATACATGATTTCAACTTCAGCGGTTTGGTGGGGTACCAAACCGTAAAAGTAAAATTTCGTAAAAGTACGAATTTCGAAAAATTCCTCTATTTTACGTGTCTACGTAATTATAAGAATGTACACACCGAATTTTATGTTTCTAGCTGTTGTCGTATCATTGGTACCACTTTTAACAATATTTCTCCCATTTCACTCGCTAAATCTTTTTTGTACTTTTTGGTGTTTTCACGCAGCAAGATGAATGTACGCAAGAAATTTTCAAAAATTTGCTTTAATAATCTAAATATTGGGGGTATTTTCAGACCTTGTTATGGGACAATTTTCCCTCAGGGCCAATTTCTCCCACTTTCAATCCTTACCGATATGCAACTACAAGACACATTTACTGAAAATTTGAACCTCTTAGCTCATTTCGTTCGACAACTAGAGTTTTCAACAGAGAGAGACGGACATGGCTAGATCGTTTTAGAATTTTACCACGACACAGAATATCTATCTACTTTATGGAAACTTCGATGAATATTTCAAGGCGTTACAAAGGGAATGACATATTCACCCCATCCTAAGGTGGAGGGTATACAAATATTTATATGTTTAATTATTTTTTCATCCTTGGACAAATTTGATTTATTTTTTTATTATAAATTCTGCTGAAGACTTCAGCACAACCTTTGGTCTTGAACCAAAATAAATGACAAACACATACAACATAGCAGACCAACAATACATACAAACAACATTTATAGTTTATTATAAATAAAATTTTAATAAATAAAATAAAAATAAGCAATTATTTTTTAAGTTATAGTTTGTAAGAATCTTTAGAAAAGCACATGTCGCCAAAGCGTACTAAGTAAGCATATTTAAGGCTTTCATAATATTGTTTTTTGGACAGCCTTTACCCATACAGTATCATAAATATGTGGGTTATATATCGAGTTAATATGGCAGGTGACAGTGACCGTGGTTCGATTACTTCATTTTTCCTTTTTTATTAATTTTATGTCTAGCCAATTTGAAACCCTACATATTTTTCGACTTTATGTCATAAGAAATAGATTTAGGAACACTGTGCCCTGTTCATTTATGCCAACATGGTTACTGTTAATATCAAATGTGTGCTTTTGTTGTAATATTTTTACTTTACTTTGTCCCATATCTGTTTGTTCACTATGCAAACACATCCCCGTACAAACAAAGAGTATTTGTATTTGAATAAATCGCATGCGTGTGTGTGTGTGTGGATGCGTATCTATGCTTTCACACACATGTGTTTATGGCAACGTTTGTTGGTTGCCTTGCCTAGGTAACCATAACCAGGCCACCATATGTTGCAAATGACAGATTCGTAAATTAGTTATTTACCCTGATCATACCATCATGGAGCAGGGACTGACTGTATTGTCGTTACGCTCAATGTGAAGTTGATATGCTCGCCAAAAATGTTCGAAAGATGAATTTAACGAGGACATAATGGGGTTTTCATGTATTTTAAATTGACTCCAATGAATTGCACATAATTTTAGAATTTACAGCGACAACGTTATGTTTAATGTATGTTTTTGGGGTACTTTAAATTGACTTAAAAAGACTGTCAATAATGTACAATATTTGTTTAGTGTGTGTGTGTGTAGGTGGGAGGCAGGGAAGAGAAGAACAGAAAAGAAATGTTTAATGTTTAATAATGTTTACAAAAATTGAGGAAGGTAAATTTCTAAAGTAATAGCATACGACTTTGTTTGTAAGCACGTAACGACGACATTTGGACGACATTAAAGGTGGGCTGATAAGGGTGAGTACATGACATGAAGACACAATCCTTTGTGCTCCTATTACACACTGGTATGAAATCTCTGTAACAATATTAATCAATGCAAATACATAGATTTAATCCCATAAGAGGCATTTATAACATCTTTATTTTTATACCCTCCACCTGTAGGATGGGGGTATACTAGCTTTGCCATTCCGTTTGTAACACCTTGAAATATCGACCTGAGACTCTATAAAGTATATATATTATATTCTTGATCGTCATTCTAAGACGATCTAGCCATGTCCGTCCGTCTTTTGACAGCACGCTAGCATCTAACCGAAAGGAGTTAGGACGTCCAAATTTTCCACAAATGCGTCTTATAGTCGTAGATCAGTTGGGATCGAAACGGGGCGAAATCGGCCACCAGGACTAAAAATACCCATAATAATCCCTAAAATTTAGCTTATTTAAGCATATTTTTTTCAATATCTCTGCTTGTACTTACTTGATATTGGGTATGCGCATTCCCCCGATAACAAAAACGTGCACCATAAGGTGATTCTTATTTGTAGGGGGTGAAATGGGGCAAAAAAGGGATAAAAAAAGGTACATATTAAACGACAACAGCTAGAAACACGAAATTCGGTGTGTACATTCCTCTAATTGAGTAGAGACATAATATAAAAGTATTTTTTTCCAAATTTGTACTTTTAAGGGGTAAAATTGGAATAGAGGGATAAAAATGGTCCCAACCAAACGGCTGTACCTAGAATAATGAAATTCGGTGTATAAATTCCTCTGATTGCATAGATAAGTAAAATACACGGATTTTTCAAAATTCGAACTTTTAAGGGTCACAATGGTACAGAGGAATAAAAACAGTACCAACTAAACGACTACAGATAGAATGATGAAATTCTAATTGCGTAGAAACGTCAATGGGGTAAAAATGGTACCAACCAAATGGGCGCAGCTGGAATCATGGAATTCGGTGTATACATTCCTCTGACACGCAAAATAAAAAGTTTTTTTTTTACAAATTCGTAATTTTTCTTTTACGGCAAAAATTGGTTGAATCATGAAGTTATAACCTAACTTCATGATTCAACCACTATTACGTCTGATAATGGATTTTCAAAATTTGTACTTTTGGAATTAATACAACCAACTGTAGCACCCACTATCTCCCGATAATTATGGTATTTAAGCTTTTTGAAAATCTAAATATAAGAATATTTATTTTTTGATTTGAAATAAATAATGGTTTGAAATAATTAGATTATTATATTTATTTATAAAATAATTTTTCAATATTTTTTTATTTGTTTTTGTTTGGCGATATTAAAAAAAACACATTTTCCTGTAATATTACCGCTCTTCTACGAAAATCGACAGCCTCTGTGGAATAAAATCCATAGTGGAGGAAGTATAAAGTTAGGCCCGGCCGAACTTATCACCTTTTTACTTGTTTTAATTTACAATTTTCATTTCAATGTATCATACCACGATCTTTGAAAATATGTTATGTACATTTTTATACCCTCCACCTTCAGGATGGGGGTATATTCACTTTGTCATTCCGTTTGTAACACCTTGAAATATTCATCGGAGACCCCATAAAGTATATATATTCTGGGTCGTGGTAAAATTCTAAGATGATATAGCCATGTCCGTCTGTCTGTCTGTCTGTTGAAAGTACGATAGCGGCCGAACGAAATGAGCTAGGAGGTTCAATTTTTTCCTAAATGTGTCTCATGGTTGTAGATCGGTTGGGATTGAAAGTGGACGAAATCGGCCCAGAGGGAAAAATTTTTCCTCACAAGGACTGAAAATACCCCTAATATTTGGAGTATTTCAGCATGTTTTTTGAACATATTAGCTTGTATTTAGTTGATATTTGCAATGCGCATTCCATTTATAGCATAAAAGGGCACCATAGAGTGATTTTTATTTGTAGAGTAGATACATAATATAAAAGTATTTTTTCTAAATTCGTACTTTTAAGGGGTTAAATGGGGATAGAGGGATAAAAATAGTACCAACCTAACGGCTGCACCTAGAATAATGAAATTCGATATATACATTCCTCTGATTGCGTAGACACGTAAAATAAAAGAACTTTCCAAAATTCGTACTTTTTGGGGTTCAAATGGAAAAAGGGGATAAAAATAGTACCTACCAAAAGACAGCAGCTAGAGTCATGAAATTCGGAGTATACATTCCTCTGACTGCGTAGACACGAAAAATAAAACGTTTTTTACAAATTCGTACTTTCAAGGGATACAATGGCTACAGGGGATAAAAATAGTACCAACTAAACGAATACAGCTATAATTATGAAATTCAGTGTGTACATCCCTTTAATTGTGTAGATACGTAAAATAAAGAGATTTTAGATAGTCGTACTCTTGAGGGGGCAACATTGGAAAACGGGGATAAAAATGGTACCAACAAAATGGCGGCTGATAGAATCATGGAATTCGGTGTATACATTCCTCTGACTGCATATCCACGTAAAATATTTTTTTCCAAATTCATACTTTATTTTGTTGCTTTTACGACAAAAAAATGGTAGAATCATGAAGTTGTCTTATACTGCGTACGTGAGAGATAAGGTATTTTCAAAATGTATCCTTTTGAAATTAAAATAGGATGGAAATACAACCAACCAAATGACTGTAGCTGAAAATACACTCTCTATCCCCCAATATTTAGGGTATTTATGATTGCTCCATTATATTTACTTTATGAATTGAAGTATTATATCCATTATATATATATATATATAGTATACAATATTGGTAGCCTTGGCTTATTAATTAAATTTATTATTTTCATACAGTTAAAATTTGTTGCGGACATTCCTCTTGTTGTACGACAACAGCTAGAATCATGAAATTCGGTGTGTACATCCCTCTAATTGCATGGACACGTAAAATAGAGGGATTTTTCGAAATATAATTAAAAAGAGGGAAGTTGAAATCATGAAATTCGGTGTATACATTCTGACTATGAAGACTCGAAAAAGGTTTTTTTTGTAAATTTGGGCGGAGAATGGGGCGAATGGGGATATCTTTAAAATTTATACTTTTCTTATCACTTTGTCTGTGATATGGTGCTGTGCTTCTATGTAAGGTCGACATCCTTTAATCTGCTGGTAAAACTGTGGAAAGCACTCCGTGGTGGAGGGTATATAAGATTCGGCCCGGCCGAACTTAACGCCTTCTTACTTGTTCCTATCTCAAATACTTTCCGATATTCATTACCTCTCGACCAATTTCGCATATTTGCAATCGCAGACGAACTACAAGTATTGGATGTATTATTTTGCTCCTTTTATGTAGATGCTAGTGTGCTTTCAACAGGCGGACTTTTTGCAATTGACATATTAATTTATGCTGAGGATATTTGTGAAATGGAATACAATTGAAATAAAATTATTGGTGCATTAATTAATTAATTAATTCACGTATATTGAAATATTTGAATTTCTCATTGAATTTCAGTTATTCTTTAATCTCCACTAATTCCAGCAGCAGACCACTTCTACTTCATATTTCATAACCAACAACACTTGAAGCGGTGGCGTAGCCATTCATGTACCCCTCTAGAAAACCAGAAAATGGCGTGCAAAACATCTGTTCTTTGTCGGAAAAGTAAAGCACTCAACGAGCAACAACTACAACGGCAAATGCACTGTCTCTGTTTTATATGTATTGGTTCGGAATTTTGTTTTTTCTTTTTTGCAATACGCAGAGATATGAGGACACTTGTCTGGATGTTTGTATATGGCCGGCCCATAAACCATTACAAATCTCTGTGTAGTAAATTCCGAATTTGCATCAATTTGTTTTGCATATGCAGGCGGGCGAGCGAGCGATACATTTGGATTTGCAAATGCCAACAACACTCCGCAGGCGTTAACTAAAATGGACAATGACATAAAAACCAAATAATAACACAGTGCAATATGAAAAAATATAACCATATACGGACACCACTACGTGATAAAAGACCAAAAAGACTCGTGTCTCCCGGTATTGCCCAAAGTCATGCTCTTTTTTCAAGGGTCCCCAAAGATTTGGGGCTTCGGTGTCATTTTTGCATAAAGTGATCATTTTCTTAAATATATAAAATCAAAAAACTTCATCTTCAAGGTCAAAATCGCAAAAAAAAAACTTAAAAAAATCGATTTTTTTGCCTTTTTCCTTTGTTCAGGTCCGTAGGTTGGAAACGGTTCAAAATTCAAGGGAACAATCATCTACAAAAATGTACCTAAGATCTCGGCAAACAACTTTCTAGAACATATGAACTTCCTAGGAATGATCCTTAACACCGTTTAAGTGGGAAAAATATATCTTGCAGGACTGTTTCGGTTAATGGTCAGTTCGACTACTGTGCGTATGAGTGATATTATCATTAATCTACAGCACGTATACGTTACCTACACAAACTACAATCTACAAGATTTGTTCGACGACATTTGTGATTTTGACTTTGAAGATGACGTTTTTTTTTTATTTTAAACGTTCACAATTTTTGTCCTTTATGGCAAGAGCTACAACTTTTCCTCAGAGAGTAAATCAATCAAAATTCCAGACGGTTTGCAAGATATGAGAAAAGATCACTGGGAGACACGGGTCTTTTATCAAAGATCGATTTTATGCGCAAAAGATCGATTGAGTTCTGGGTTGTGTAACATGAGGCGTCATCCTGCTGAAACCAAGTCCATGTCTCCCAATCATCAGCTACAAAAAATCCCATTTGCAGCATCATTTTCATTGAAAATCCGAACCAAACTGTCATTCTCTGAATCATTCCTTGCCTTTCGTGTATGTGACTTCAAATGGTTGTTAGGCTGTTTAGCATTTTTGCTGTTGTTGTGGTAGCATTTATTCATACATATGCATGCGGGCGTGCAAGTTGAATGTTTAAATGAATGAGTACGAGTTCATGGCAACGCCATCATCCCTGGCAATGCTGATACCACTTGGAATTGTACTAACACTTGATCACTTAGTGACATATTTGCCACATCCTTTACTTTGAGGGAATTTGTTCCCTTTTACATTCAAACATCCCTTCCATCATAGGTTGGATAGTACATTCACATTATCCTAAAGTTTGTAATACAGAGAAATATAGATGATGTGGTGAAACTCTAAGACCACCAGCAATGTCGTCGTCTCTTCTATTGATATACCTTAGATCATAAAGTATAAAGGCTTAATAGCTTTTCACAGGAGGGATTGAGCTCGATATTGAAAACAATTAAGCAAGAGCTAAAGTAGAAAAAAAAATTATCCTAAGCAAAGGGCTGTTTATCTTTAAGTCGGGATAATTAGGATACACACAGTGGTCCCAAATCGAGATTTGTATATCCCCCGTCGTAAGAAGGGCTATACTAGGTTAGTCATGCCTTGAAATATCGACCTGAAGTCCTATAAAATGTATATATGGGATTCTCTGCAAAAGGGATCAGAAATAAAAAAATTTCACGATTTTTTTGATTTTTCGATTCGTGTAAGACCTCACGAATTTGTTTTTTTTTTACAAATACAAAACAAACACATTGATCTACTTCTGGAGAAAAAATAATTAAAATCGTAAAAAATCAAATATATAATTTTTAAAACTTTTGTATTGTCAAAAAAATATTTGTTGAATTAAATTCATTTTTAAATATACATAAGCAAATACCTTTCAAAAGCATTAAACTATCCGTACAAAAGCTTTATCGGCACAACCACGAAAAACATAAAATTATTTTTACTTCTGTATATACAGGGTGCGGCTAAAGTTACTATATGATGTAAAACAATTGTAACTTCTTTGCTTGCGAGTATTTAACTTTTTCTTTTTTCCTATTTCAGAAATTAAACTTGGGAGAATATTTAAAAATGGAACGATATACAATTGCGCAATTGCGCTTGGAATTTGCTAGAGCACTTCTAAATCTCGTTGATCAAAATGAAAATTTGTTTTCAAATTTAATGATGACCGACGAAGCGCATTTTCACTTGAACGGTCTCGTAAATAAACAAAACAACTGATTTTGGGGATCCCAAAATCCCAAAAATCTTCATCAGAAATCTTTACAACTAAAGCACAACATTCAAGAAGAAATTGATCGTATACCACAAGAAACACTCAACAAAGTTATGGAAAATGCCATAAAAAGAGCACATTTTTGCGTTAGAGAAAACGGTTCTCATTTAACTGATATTATTTTTCATAATTAATGTAAAAAATAACATAAAATAAACTTTCTTTTTATCATAAATTTTTTTGTTTTTTTTTCATTCCATTCAATAGTTATTTAAAAAACAAATCATATAGTTACTTTAGCCGCACCCTGTATTTGTGTACAACATAAAATACTCTATAATTCATAAAAAGAAGAAAACAATTGAACTGCATAGTCCTAAAATATTAGTTACTGAATGCGGCGACGTGACAAAATTAGAAATAAGTTTTTTTATTCTGATTTGGAATATTTTTAGTTTCTTTTACACTTTGGCTAGTTAATAAAACTTTTGCGAAATTTGTATGGGGGCTATATCTAACTCTGAACCGATCTTACTAACTTTCAGCATAGGTGTTTCTAGTTGGATTATAAGATGCTGTCCCAAATTTAAAGAAAGTCGGGTGCAATATGTGGTTTCTAAAGCGGAAAATGTCATATCGGGAGCAATATTTGTATGGAGGTTATATCTAAATCTGGACCGATCTAACCCGCATTCGCCACAGGTGTTTCCAATCAGATTATAAGGTGTTAAGCCAAATTTTAAGTAAATCGGGTACTATATGAGCTTTATAGAGCGGAAAAAGTCAAATCGGAAGTAGAGATGGTCGCGTGAGTGATTATTGGCTCACGTTCACGCACGCTCACGAAGGAAAAAAATATTGAATCACGCACGTTCACGCACGAAGAGTTTTTCGTTCCTCACGTTCACGCCCGCTCACGTGAGTAAAATAAATTTTGCTCACGATCAAGCGTGATTCACGCGTGAATCACGTGATTCACGTAAATCACGCAAAGAAAATAATATTCCTATTCTAAATCGAAATGAGAAACGCCGCGCAAATCCGAAAATTATATTATTTAAATCGCTCTACGTTTGCGATGTTTGTCTTAAATTCATATTTTTATATAACGTATAATTTAACGCAAACTAAGTTTAAATCGGACACTGACATAAAATCCAAGTAGAAAAAAAACATATACCACGATATCACTTATGTGCATTTTTTAATTGAACTAACACTAAGGGGGCTTCCCATATAAATGCAGTGCCTAGTGTTGGCGCATGGAATGCTTACTTAAATAATAGAAAAAATAGAAATTATACGACGCACTTTGTTTTAGAAATAAATATACATAATTTTTATAATATTTTACTTTGAATGAGAATATTCACTTTTTTGAACAAAATATAATGAAAAAAAAATAATTACTAAATATGTGCGACTCACGAAAAAATCACGTGATTCACGCAGAAATTAGACTCACGCACATTCATGCACGAACACTTTCACGCACGCTCACGTGAGTAAAATAAATTTTGCTCACGATCACACGTGATTTACGCCCATCTCTAATCGGAAGCGACATTTGTATGTTGGCTATATCTAAATCTGAACCGATCTTACCCGCTTCAATTTTAAGTGTTTGTAGTTAGATTATAATATGTTGTGCAGAATTTTAAGAAAATCGGGTACAATATGTGGTGTCTAGAGCGGAAAAAATTAAATCGAGAGCGACATTTGTATGGGGGCTATATCTAAATCTGAACCGATCCACAAAACTTACTTGTGCCAATTTTTTTGTTTGTTGGGATTGAAATGGGGCGAAATCGGCCCAAAGGGAAAAATTTTTCCCTCACAAGGACTAAAAATAACCATAATAATCCCTAATATTTAAGCGTATTTAAGCATGTTTTTTGGATATGACTGCTCATATTTGCTTGACATTTGGTATGCGCATTCCCCTTATAGCAAAAACGTGCACCATAAAGTGATTCTTATTTTTAGGGGGTGAAATGGGGCAAAAAAGGGATAAAAATGGTACTTATTAAACGACAATAGCTAGATACACGAAATTCGGAGTGTACATTCCTCTAATTGAGTAGATAAATAATATAAAAGTAACTTTCCCAAATTCGTACTTTTAAGGGGTAAAATGGGAATAGAGGGATAAAAATGGCACCAACCAAACGGCTGTACCTAGAATAATGAAATTCGGTATACGTTCCTCTGATTGCATAGATAAGTAAAATACACGGATTTGTCAAAATTCGTACTTTTTGGGGTTAAAATGAAAAAAAGGGGATAAAAATCGTACCAATCTAATGACCGCAGCTAGAGTCATGAAATTCGGAGTATACATTCCTCTGAGTGTGTAGACACGGAAAGTAAACTGATTTTTCGAAATTCGTACTTTTTGGGGTTAAAATGAAAAAGGGGATAAAAATAGTACCAACCAAATGACCGCAGCTAGGGTCATGAAATTCGGAGAAAAGTTGGCAACCCTGAAGTGCACAGACGTATAAAACTCCACAAGTGTGACTTGCATATACAAAATAAAAAATAAAAATATAAACAGTCGATTTCGTGGTACAAAAAGTGACAAACGAATTTCTTGGCGTACTTGTTGTTTCAAACATAACGAAAGATGAGCAATAAAAATCGTCGCAGCATCAAAAATAAGAAAATAGTTTGTGGGCAATGCAAATTGGAAGTTTTAGAGATTGACGGTTCTATTCAGTGCGATTGTTGTGAGAGAACATATCATCCACAATGTACGAAGCTGGACAAAAGAGAATTCGAAACACTTCTCAACGATGACTCTCTCGATTTCAAATGTCATATATGCGTGCCGTCGGTTCAAAGTGATCTGTCATCAATAAAGGAGAAAGTTAGTCAGCTGGACGAAATAAACAAAGCAATAAAATACATGTCATCACAATATGATGAGATACTGAAAGGAGTCAAAACAAACAAAAAGAAAATAGAAAAATTAGAAAAAGAAAATAAAACACTGAAAGATGAAGTTATGCATTTAAAATCGTCTGTAAAATTCTTAAACGATGCAAGAGTTCAAAATGATTGTGTTATAAGAGGAGTTAAATCTGCTGAGCCTGCCGTTAAAGTAGTTTTAGACATTGCAACTAAAATGAAATCTTCTATAACTGAAAATCAAATTGAAGATGCATATTTTATTGGCGGAAATCAAGAATCAAACAAAAGCAAATCTATTGTGGTTAAGTTTTCCAATCAAAAAAGCAAGAAAATGTTTATGGATCAAAAAGCTAAACTAAAAGAAAACAATGAAATGAAAGACATTTATGTGAATGATTATTTGTCAAAAGAAAGCCTAGAACTATTTAATTATGCGAAGTCAACCAAAGCTGCCGGTTTTAAGTTCATTTTCTGCAAAGGTTGTAAAGTTTTTGTTAAGAAAAATGAGAATTCTCGTGCTTTTTGGATCAAAACGAAGGAAGATGTTGATAAATTATTATTGAATTCGGCTACTATTGGAACTGCAAGCAACCGTGCTCGTTTGATCATGCCACCTGATGAGAGTTCAAATGATGATGATGATGAAGCTGATGGTGAGGAAACTGCTTTTATGTCTTTAAACTGAGTACGATGCATCGAAATTTAAAACAGCATTATTTTCGTTATTTTTCTTATGAATAATCAATATTTTTCTAATTTAAAATTATATAATGAATACATAAATAAATTTCGTACTGATTTTATACAAATTATATCTGTAAATACCAGAAGTGTTTCTTCCTTGTCAAAGTTTAATAAATTTAAATATGAAATAAGCAAATTTTCAAAGTTACCTGATATTTTAGCAATTCAGGAGTCGTGGTTTAGTGAGGATTGCATTCAGTTATACAATATTCCAGGCTATGAAGCAGTTCATTGCTGCAGAAGCGATGGATATGGGGGTACGAGTATTTACGTGTCAAGTAATTTAAAATATGAGGTTTTAATCAAGGAAAGCACTCAATTCATTGATTATATAAGTATTTCACTGCCAGAAATAAAACTAAATGGAAAACCTTTAACATTCATTAGCTTATATAGATCGCAAAAATGCAATGTTCAACTGTTTTTTAATAAAATGGAAGAAATATTGGAAACGTTTGCATCAGAAGCTTGTCTATTTGTGGGTGATTTTAACATTGATATGGCAATAACAAATTCGCTATCGACATCTTTGATGAATCTTTTTATTGAATACGACATGTGTGCGCATCACGAATTTATAACCAGGCCAATTAGTGCCACATCTATAGATGGGGTATATGGAAGTAATGGAGAAAATGTTGTGGTACACTGTATCGAAAATAAATTCACTGACCACAATTACTTATGCTCTGTTTTGGAAACTAGAGTTTCGTCAAGTTCGCATGTTGATAAAAGTTTCTACAGGCTAAACTACGATAAATTTGGCAAATATATTGATAGAAATCTTGAATTCAATATTAACATTGATGATCCGTCCGAGCAATGTGAACTTTTAGTAAATTGTCTGAAAAATGCGATTAATTATAGTACTGAGTTGAAAAATGTTCATACAGATATCCATCATGAATTACGGCCGTGGATGAGTAGAGGATTACTTAATTTAATTACGTTCAAAAAAGAATTGCTTAAAAAGAGGAAAAAAGGAAATCGGATATATCCTTAGTTAGTCAGATTAAGCGAATATCCAAAATCATCAAATACGCTAAAAACACTTTGATTGAGACGTACTATAAGGGAAATATTTCATCATGTGGTGGTGACCCAAAGAAAGTTTGGAGGTTTTTAAATAAAGAACTAGGAAGAACTAGTAAGAATTCCAGCCATTTAAGTGACGAGCAAGGACGAATTATTTTGTCTGATAAAGAGAAAGCTACTGCTCATAATAACTTTTTTTATGAAACAGTTCAAAACATACGCAACAATATTGTCGAAAACGTCGATGACCATTTTAATAATTTTCAAACGATGTCTTACAATACTACGGCCTTAGATTTCCGAAAAGTTGATACTGCAACTATGGAATCTGTATTGAAATTGATGCCTAAAAATAAAGGTTCGGGACATGATGATATAACAACAAAAATGTTGTCTATGCGTCAATCTTTAATATCGATGATATTGACAAGAATTTTTAATAGTATGATTGATTCTAGTAGTTATCCTGATATCTTAAAGATTCACGAAATAGTACCAATACCGAAGACTTGCGGTGCGCGTAGCGTCAGTTTGTATAGACCAATTTCTCTTTTATCAAACATAGACAAAGTATTTGAGAAGATTATGATTGACCAATTATCAAGTTATCTTGAAAGGCATAATATAATATCTTGCAGACAGTATGGATTTCGAAAGGGTTATGGCACAGAGGCAGCTGTAGTTAGCGTTGTTAATGAAATATGTAATGGTCTTGATAAAGGCTATACTGGCGTAGCAGGTGTTTTCTTCGATTTGAGCAAAGCGTTTGACCTTGTTGACCATGAAATTTTATTGAAAAAACTTTATTTTATTGGAATTCAAGACTCCACAGTGAAGCTCATTGCTAGTTATTTACATAATAGAAGGCAATATGTAAAAGTTGGGAAAAGTAGAAGTAGTACCAAACCTGTGAAGTGTGGCGTACCCCAGGGGAGTATTATTGGTCCCTTGCTCTTCATAATTTACACAAATGACTTGACAAACATCACTTTCTTTGGGAAACTTTTTATGTTCGCTGATGACATATGCCTTCTATATAATTATAAACATACAACAGTCCTCAAAACAGAGATTGAGTATGATGCGTCAATATTATTTGAATATGCCCGACTTAATAAGTTGTGCATAAATGCGGATAAGACAAAATTTATAAGATTTAGACCTTATTTATTAAAAAGACAGCCAGAAATTGCGGTTTTTATTGATGGAAAGCTCGTTACGGAGTCGCAGTCGGTTAAATATCTTGGTATTCACTTCACGTTTAACCTTTCCTGGGACATGCATATAGAAATGATAAAGAAGAAGATTTCTGCTGCTACTGGGGTTTTGAGGAAATTTAGATCGAAACTGTCCACCGAAACCAAACTTCAGATATATTATTCCCTAATTCATTGTCATTTAGTATATATTCCTGTAGTATATGCATTTAAGGACTGTTCCTCACTGAAATCTTTACAGTCGGCTCAAAATAAAGCTTTAAAAATTGTGTATAATTTACCTATGGATTATTCTACTCTACGGCTGTTTACTAACTACGCCAAAGGCGTGCTTCCTGTAAAAGGAATATATAAACATAACATATTACTCTTCATGTTTAAATCCACAAAACAAATTGGAATTTCTTTCATTCATTTTCATCAACACCTTGAACAATCTCAGATGAACACTCGACATCGTTCAAATCTTGTACCGTCAAGATGCAGACTTGAACTGACAAAGCAGAGAATTGAGTATGCTGGACCTCATGAATTTAACGCATTGTCTCATGATCTCAAACAAATTGCTAAAATATCAGTCTTTAAATCTAAAGTTAAATCTTATCTACTTAACGTAGTAGAAACACTTCTATAATTATTACGTGTATTTTACTAATGATTGTAAACTGTATTTCTAAGTTAAGTTTCATATGTGTAATGTGTTTTAGACTACAATTCATTAAAATTTTATTTTAATAACATGAAAATTTTTGCCAACTAGTCTCCATTTAAGCCTATAAGGCGCGGAGACGCTAATGAACTATGTGAACTATTATTTTTTATGAAATAAAATTCAATTAAAAAAAAAAAAAAAAAAACTACGTAGACATGAAAAATAAAAGGTTTTTTCCAAATTCCTACTTTCAAGGGATAAAAATGGTACCAACCAAACGGCTACACCTAGAATAATGAAATTCGGTGTATACATTCCTCTGATTGCGTAGACAATTAAAATAAAGAGATTTTTCGAAATTCGTACTTTTTGGGGTTAAAATGAAAAAATGGGATAAAAATAGTATCAATCAAATGACCAATCATGAAATTCTGAGTATACATACCTCTGAGTGTTTTGGGTTACAATGGAAAAAGGGGATACAAATAGTACCAACCAAATGACAGCAGCTAGAGTCATGCAATTCGGAGTGTACTTTCCTCTGACTGCGTAGACACGGAAAATAAACGGATTTTTCGAAATTCGTACTTTCAAGGGATACAATGGTACAGAGGGATAAAAATAGTACCAACTAAACGACTACAGCTAGAATGATGAAAATAAAAATGGTAGCAACCAAATGGGCGCAGCTAGAATCGTGGAATTCGGTGTATACATTCCTCTGACTGCATATACATGCAAAATAGATTTTTTTCCAAATTCGTACCTTTTCTTTTACGACAAAAATTGGTTGAATCATGAAGTTAGGTTATTTTGCCTAATGTACGTCTGATAATGGATTTTCAAAATTTGTACTTTTGGAATTAAAATAGAATGGAAATAAAGGGTGATTTTTTAAGAGCTTGATAACTTTTTTTTTTTAAAAAAACGCATAAAATTTGCAAAATCTCATCGGTTCTTTATTTGGAACGTTAGATTGGTCCATGACATTTACTTTTTGAAGATAATTTCATTTAAATGTTGACCGCGGCTGCGTCTTAGGTGGTCCATTCGGAAAGTCCAATTTTGGGCAACTTTTTCGAGCATTTCGGCCGGAATAGCCCGAATTTCTTCGGAAATGTTGTCTTCCAAAGCTGGAATAGTTGCTGGCTTATTTCTGTAGACTTTAGACTTGACGTAGCCCCACAAAAAATAGTCTAAAGGCGTCAAATCGCATGATCTTGGTGGCCAACTTACCGGTCCATTTCTTGAGATGAATTGTTCTCCGAAGTTTTCCCTCAAAATGGCCATAGAATCGCGAGCTGTGTGGCATGTAGCGCCATCTTGTTGAAACCACATGTCAACCAAGTTCAGTTCTTCCATTTTTGGCAACAAAAAGTTTGTTAGCATCGAACGATAGCGATCGCCATTCACCGTAACGTTGGGTCCAACAGCATCTTTGAAAAAATACGGTCCAATGATTCCACCAGCGTACAAACCACACCAAACAGTGCATTTTTCGGGATGCATGGGCAGTTCTTGAACGGCTTCTGGTTGCTCTTCACTCCAAATGCGGCAATTTTGTTTATTTACGTAGCCATTCAACCAGAAATGAGCCTCATCGCTGAACAAAATTTGTCGATAAAAAAGCGGATTTTCTGCCAACTTTTCTAGGGCCCATTCACTGAAAATTCGACGTTGTGGCAGATCGTTTGGCTTCAGTTCTTGCACGAGCTGTATTTTATACGGTTTTACACCAAGATCTTTGCGTAAAATCTTCCATGTGGTCGAACACAAACCCAATTGCTGCGAACGGCGACGAATCGACATTTCACGGTCTTCAGCAACACTCTCAGAAACAGACGCAATATTCTCTTCTGTACGCACTGTACGCATTCGTGTGGTTGGTTTAATGTCCAATAAAGTAAACTGAGTGCGAAACTTGGTCACAATCGCATTAATTGTTTGCTCACTTGGTCGATTATGTAGACCATAAATCGGACGTAAAGCGCGAAACACATTTCGAACCGAACACTGATTTTGGTAATAAAATTCAATGATTTGCAAGCGTTGCTCGTTAGTAAGTCTATTCATGATGAAATGTCAAAGCATACTGAGCATCTTTCTATTTGACACCATGTCTGAAATCCCACGTGATCTGTCAAATACTAATGCATGAAAATCCTAACCTCAAAAAAATCACTCTTTACAGCCAACTGCAACACCCACTATCCACCAATATTTATGGTATTTAAGCTTTTTGAAAATATAAATATAAGAATATTTATTTTTTGAATTGACGTATTGGTAGCCTTGCCTTATAAGCGTGGTTTGAAATAATTAAAATATTATATTTATTTATAAAATTATTTTTTCAATATTTGTATTTGTTTTGGTTTGGCTATATTAAAAAATATATTTTCCTGTAATATTACTGCATTTCTACGAAAACCGACAACCTCTGTGTAATGCAATTCATGGTGGAGGGTTGTTACTATATACTATTTGTTTTGATCACTTTGAAGCTTTCGTATGATGCGCTCTTTGTAATGTCGCAATCTCTCGTCCTCTCTCTCCGTGGATACTTCCAATTGTCTGCTCGTAACTGGAAAGGTTCCCTCACATCTTTCTTCCTCCTTCTGATGACAAAACAATCGAATATACTGTTTCAGGGATTATAAAATGTTAACGCAAATATTTTAACAATTTCTTGCACGAAACATACCCCTCGATTTTATCCGCAGTCAAATAAGACTGTTGTCAGGACAGATATGGTAGTGTTAGCTACTATGTAAGGTAGCTGAGCAAACACATACGAAGGGAGAAGAAACTCCACCACGCAGGCCACGTTTACTACGTAAAGCTTAACCCGGTGGAGCTTTCTTTAACAAATTGAAATGGCTCCCAAATCCGATTTAAGGTTATACACGATTTTTTGTTCTTAATTCTTCCTTTCTTCTGTTGTTTAATTGTTGTTGCTCTTTTTGGATGAGAAAACTCACTCAAAACTCACTGATACTTGAATATCACTTTTTTACTGTAACCAGTCGTATGGTTATTTAACAAAGAAAGAAGCGAGAGATTTTTTAAGACTTCGTACAACACACGACTTTACACTTTGAAACTTTAAAAGGAAAGACACCTTAGCTGTAGCTATTCGGAAGTTGTAAATTACTAATAACAGGTGACAAGTATTTCGGAAGTGTTTGGAAGACCGTAAACAGGGGTCGAGATTGTAAGTTTGATCAACACTACTATTAATGATTCATTTAATGAGTAACCAAGTAAGAATATTCGTTACACAAAGAATTTTTTTATAGAGAACTTTGCTCGGTAAAATGTATACATTTTTACTTTAGAAAATTTCCTTACTTTAAATACTCATGTAAAGGGTGTTTTTTATTGGGGTATAGAACTTTAAGTTGGCATCACTTTTTTAACTGGCGGCTATTTTGTCAGCTGTCAAGTGATTAATATTTAGTTTGGTTTGCCATTTCATCATGGTGCAAATTTATTTCGAAAGTAATGGTTCAGTTCGCGAAGTTCACCGCAAGCTCCGTCCATTTTATGGTCGACATAATCGTCCATCAGAGCAATTAATTCGGTTAACCGCATAATTTCGCGGAATGGACCTGTCAATTGGCCCCCAAGATCGGGTGATTTGACACCATTGGATTATTTTCTTTGGGGATATGTGAAGTCGCTCGTCTACGCCAACAAACCAGAAACGTTAGGGGACTTGGAAGCCAACATTCGTGGCGTTATTGCCAACATATGGCCCCATATGCTGGCTATATTCGAGCCAGCCGCGGCGTCCACATGCCCGAAATCATATTTAAACATTAATGGCATAAAATTATCCTTCCAATAAAGCCAAATTGATGGACATTAAAACGATTTTCTTGTGTTTTATTTCAATTCGAAGTTCTATACCTCAATAAAAAACACCCTTTATAATGAATTGATTCGCAACAGAATAATTAAATTTGGTGTGTACATTATTCAGACTGTGTGGGTTACTGATATTATTATTATGTGCAATATTTTCCGATGTATTTTGGCTTTCTAAGCGCGAAAAATATATTAGTCATTATTTAATGGATCCATTTTTTATTTTTTACGCCAAAGGCATCTATAATATTTTTGAAATATAAACATGAAATAATAATAATTTTTGAAATATAAGCCCGATAATACCCTAAATATGTCCAAACGTTATTTGATGGCTACAAACGTTGTGAGTGTCTCTTTCACATAGAAACAGTTGTCAAAGAACAGTCTCCTAAAAATTTAGGTTTTTTTTTGGAAAAACCCATCACTGAAATAAATATTTTCTTTTATTTTGTAATAACTAAAACTTTAACTAAGAAAGCAATGGTTATATGTAAATATCGATAACTGTAGCAGATATGACCCTTTTCTACATCATTTTTTATTAGATTTTTAAATTTTGGTTAAATCAGAATATTTCGTTTTAACTACTACTTTTTTAAAATTCATTCTTGACACTCCTGAATAGTTCCTGTCTACAACATGCTTCCATCCAAAAATCAAATACTCTTGTTTTACGTTGTGGCCTAATATATGTACATGTATGCATATGGCGTCACCTTAATTCTAAAAGGACGTAACTGACAATTTTATCAAAATTGTGTTTTTTACACATTTCGATATATTGTAGCATTTTCAAACGGAATATCTAAAAAATGCATTTTTGAAAAATTTTCGATATACTCCCTTTTAGAATCAATGTAACCATATGTACATCTACAACTCATAAATTCTTTGTTGTAACAACAAAAACAACAACAACAGCAGCAACAGAAGAATTGAATTTTCATTGCGTCCTGCCGCGAACATGCTGGTCCACTCAACTCAGCCATAGAGCTTTTGATTGCAATTTGCTTCTGTAAATCACTTTGACTCCATTCGGTGAGGCCAAAAGCAAGGAAGATTTATTTGCGCAGGCGATGTCAGTAAATTTCAAACGAACAAAAAAATTATTACTTTTCATGTCACTATTAAGAGGACGAGTATCGCTGCAATTTTGTTCAGCCTGAATTTCAGGCACACAAAACGCAAAAAAAAAAACATAAAATGCATCAGTCACATTTGGGATTTACGGGCGAAAGTGAAGTGCTCCTCTATGATTGCCTAGTGAAAATCATACAAATGAAAGTGCATTTATGGGGGTGTTGCAATATATATACTTTGTTCTCATGAGTTGGGGGAAAAACTTTGGACATTGGTAATATCTTAAAGATTATCGGTTTAGTGTACTCCAATTTGTCTTCACAAAATATATTTTAACTTTCCTCTTACGCTAACGCCAATGATGTAGACTACACACTGTAGTGGAGGACTTTAAATGTTATTACAATTAAATAAGAAAGGAATTTAAATGAATGAAATGGGCTCTATATAATGGGCTCTATATATAGATCATCACTATATAAGTTTCTACGTAAATAGAACGTAATATTGGAAAATTTAAAAAATCGGATAAGTATGTGGATATTACAGCGGAAAAAGTCAAATTAGAGGTGACTTTTGTATATCTATATATTTATATATTTATATTTGTATAGCTGTATATATGTATATCTATATCTTAACAGATATAACCCACTTTCAGCAGCCATATTTCTAGTTGAAATAAAACGTGGCGTGCCAGATTTTAAGTATTTGGTTTCAAGAGCGTGACATTTGTATGGAAGCCATATCTGATCTGAACCGACTTGCTTAAGTCAATCTTTTGTTACGACCTGCACTTTGATTACAAGAATAGATGGACAGGCAGACGAACGGCTGAACTTGGCTAAATCGGCTCAGAAAATTATTCTAAGTCGATCGGTGTAATAAACGATGGGCCTGTCCCACTTTCTCTTGGCTATTACAAGCAAATGCAAAACAACCACTAGGGTATTAATTGGAACAAACAATGAGCAACCCCCAAAAAAATGTGAAAAATTGCCAAAAAAAACACCCACACAAAATATGAAAATTCAACAACAATGAAGAATCCGTCCCACAAAAAAATTGGAAAAAATCCATACAAAAAATGGTAGAATTTTTATATGAAAAATCACCAAAAAATTTTCCTTTATTATTAATGGTTGGGTAATACTTCATATTTGTCATGTGGGTGATATTTCGATTTTTCATAAAAACAACTTTGAAGACCTTTAGAGGTTTAGCCATCCAGAGGAAGAAGTCTTTAAGCCTGGCCGATGACCAGAAACCTTTATTCTGTGAAGTTGGCTCTGGACATACAGATGCAAAATCATAATAATTTAAGCGGGTATTCGTGAAAACCACAGAATTCTGCGTTTTGGTTACTACATCTGATGGACACCTGGGCGTATGATTATTATTTCAATAATTGTTACTTATACGACCAAGTGGTTATTGTATCCGATGGACACCCCGGCGTATGATTATTATTTTAATAATTGTTACTTATACGACCTAGTGGACGCAGGGCAATACTAACTCACCAAAAGAGTATCCGAAGAAGCGCAAAGTACACAGTATTGTGATCATGACATTGGAGATAGTGGAGCAAGTCGCTACACACTGGTCGACATAAAAAAATCTATGTTAATATTTTGGATCAGCAAGGGCATAATTGGATCGCTAATGCCAACAAATGTATCAATCTATAATTCCTTTAGTTGATTTCTACTACTTTTTAGAAATAAACAAGAGAAATGTCAATGTCCAGTAAATGGTATCAACCTAACTTTAAATAAGTTATACTTCCCGAAATGTAGTGTTGTTTTTATAATGAACTTAATTTAACTAGTAACAGTTGTTTGTATATTTTATATATATGTTTGGATATATATAACTGTATCCAAACATGAAATGAAGTGACCCACATAGACAATAGGGTTGTGCTCAATTTGAAGAAATTCGGTGAAAATACGGGTTTTTTGTGGCGCAAAAGTCAAGCCGGGAGCGAAATTTTTATTTTTATTATTTTTTAAATCTGAACCGATCTGACCCATATTCACCAATCGGTGTTTATAATAGGCATATAAGATATTTTTCATGATTTGAAGAAGATCTGTTAAAATATGTGGTTTTTAGAGCAGAAAAAGTCAAATCGGGAGCGAAATTTGAATGGGAGCTATATCTAAATTTGAACAATTTTTAACCATTTTCTCCATAGATGTTTCTACCTTAGATATATAAATTATTCTTCACAGTGATGATATTTACATTGAAAGGTAATTTCTGTAGGATTTATGAATTCATTCACTTTTTAGTAGCAAATATGCATCAAATTATAAAAAACATATATATAATATATATATTTTAACTAAAAACATTTATAGTTAAAATGGGTAAAATCGGTTCAGATTTAGATATAACCACCATACAAAGTTCGCTCCCGATTTTACTTTTTCCACACCAGAAACCACATATTTTATCAGATTTTGATCTCAACGCATTATGTTTCACCTGGAAATAAAAATTATGAAAGGGGGTCTCATCGGTATTATAGAGCACACGCCGAAATCCTCACCAAATTGTAATGGGTATCATATGGTCGGTCCCGCCTGAATTTTGCCTTTCCTTACTTATTTTTCAATATAGCCGCTTATTTTTACTTGATATTGTGTATGTGCATTCCCCTTATAGCAAAAATGTGTGCCATAAAGTGATTTATTCGTAGGGGGCGAAATGGGGTAAAAGGGATAAAAATGGTACCTATCGAACGAAATTCGATGTGTATATTCCTCTAATTGAGTAGATACATAATATAAAGCACTTTTTCCAAATTCTTACTATGAAGGGGTAATATGGGAATACAGGGATAAACATGGTACAAACCAGACGGTTGCACGTATAATAATTAAATTCGGTGTATACATTCATCCAATTGCCTAGACACGTAACTAAAGGGATTTTTGGAAATTAGTCCTTTTTGGGGGATGAAATGGAAAAGGTGGTCAAAAATTGTACCAAACAAATGACCGCTTCTACAATCATGAGATTCGGTGTATATATTCCTCCGACTGCGAGATACTAAACATCAAAGGTTTTTTGTTTTTTCGAGGGATACAATGGGAACAGAGACATAGAAATGGTACCTACTAAACGGCGAAAGCTAGAATGCTGAAATTTGTTGTGTGTATATCCCTCTAATTACGTAGACACGCAATATAAAGAGATTTTCGAAAGTCGGGTAAGGAGGTAAAAGAGGATAAAAATGGTACCAATCAAATGACCGCAGCTAGAATCATGTACTTCGGTATATCTATTCCTGTAACATGCAAAATAAAAAGATTTTTTTGTACTTTATTTTTTTTTTACTTTTACGCCAAAAGTGGGAAAGTGATAAAACTTGTCGGGAGCAAATTGCTAGAATTGTAGTTATGTTATCTTGCACTGTGTGCAAGAGGTGACTTTTTTAATTATTTGGGTTTTCCGTTGGCTACCTGTATGATTTTTTTACAGAAATGCAACCCACATTTAAGGGTGGTCATTATTCGGAAAATTTAAGACTCACACATGGTGAAACAGGTATGTAGCCACCGTAAAAAAATATACACCCATTTATAAGTACCTGTCAGTAAAATACTAAACAATACACAGTATAAATAGGTCTTCATTGATCGATTTTACTCATTCAACAAGTGTCGACGAACGCGATAGTTAAAATGAGCAAACGTTCGCGAGGATTTGAATGCAATACCAATCCAAGTAATTTTTGTTACATGTGCGGAGAATACGTTTCTGAAAAAACAAGCGTTGTTCAATTTAAAGGTCTCAAACATAGATGAGCGGTGGACACCAAGTGCTCTATGTCCAAGGTGCTACGTACAGCTAGCTGACTCAAGGTAAGTGTAGATTACGAAATTCAAGAACATATATAACTTATTATTGAAATTCTTTCAGACGACAGCCGAGAATCATCATGCCAATGCTTTGGAGAGCTCCGCTTTGCCATGTAACAGATTGCTACTTCTGTCTTAGCAAAAAAACAGGCGTGGGAAAAAATATACGATGGACTTACGCTGCTGTTTCAACAGTGAATTTTCCAGTGCCATTTTGCGAAGAACCAGTGGACCCGCAACCGTCCGTTTCAAGATGGGCATCTAATAATGAGGCGATACATCCAACATCAGATCCGGAGACAGTAGAAACCACATCAGAATGCGAGTCAACATATACATTGCATGGAGGTCAACGCTTATGTTCCCAAGCAGAACTGAACGATTGGGTTAGAGAATTGAAACTCTCCAAGGAAGATGCAGAGTTGCATGCATCGCGCATGCAACAGTTCGGTTTCTTGGCTCCTGGTGTGGTGACAACAATCTACAGGAAGCGTCATGCTTCCTGTACGCAAGGTACTACACAAAAAAAGACAACATCTGTTTTTGTAAGGACATTCCCGGATTATTTGGTGAACTCGGGTACTCTTACGATCCAGGAGAGTGGCGTCTTTTCATCGACAGCAACAAGCAGAGCCTTAAAGCAATTTTACTGCACAACGGCAACGAGAAACCTTCGATTCCAATTGCTCATGCCGTTGACACCAAGGAAACATACGAAGTCATGGACAATCTACTAAAGTGCCTTAACTATGAGAGGCACGATTGGAAAGTTTGTGCCGACCTTAAGGTTATCGGTATCCTTTGTGGATTACAAGGTGGATTCACAAAGTACTGTTGTTTTCTCTGCCTTTGGGACAGCCGCGATCGTCAACATCATTACACCAGGAGGAGTTGGACAGAAAGAGTTAACTTCATCCCCGACAGCGACAACGTGAAATATACACCACTCATAAAAAAGGAAAATGTTTTTCTCCCACCTCTTCACATAAAGCTCGGACTCATAAAAAACTTCGTGAAAGCTATCAACAAAGATGGCGAAGCGTTCGCCTATTTAAAAACCATTTTTCCTCACCTTTCATCGGCAAAGATTAAGGAAGGCGTTTTCGACGGTCCGCAAATTAAAAAGTTGTTGCAAGACCAACAGTTTGAGCACATTTTATCACCAAATGAAGCTGCAGCTTGGAACTCATTTCGGCAAATTGTTTCCGGATTTCTTGGAAACAACAAAAGCTCAAATTACAGAGAGATCGTCGAACAACTACTCCAAAATTATAAAAAAATTAGAGCAAATATGTCGCTTAAGATACATTTTCTACACTCGCACTTGGACTTCTTTCCGGACAACCTGGGCGATGTGAGTGACGAGCATGGCGCACATGTAACAAAAATTACTTGGATTGGTATTGCACGACAAAAATTACTTGGATTGGATTGGTATCGCGAACGTTTGCTCATTTTAACTATCGCGTTCGTCGACTCTTGTTGAATGAGTAAAATCGATCAATGAAGACCTATTTATACTGTGTATTGTTTAGTATTTTACTGACAGGTACTTATAAATGGGTGTATATTTTTTTACGGTGGCTACATACCTGTTTCACCATGTGTGAGTCTTAAATTTTCCGAATAATGACCACCCTTAAATGTGGGTTGCATTTCTGTAAAAAAATCATACAGGTAGCCAACGGAAAACCCAAATAATTAAAAAAGTCGCCTTTCCTTTTTTCCTTTTAATTGTTCACGCACATTTATTAACGTTTATTACTTTGCTTACGCAATCATAAAAATTAAATAACCCTTTGTTTATTCCGTTTTGTTAATTCTGAGAATCAAAAAAAAAAAAGAAAAACCTTACCATAGACAAAGTTGTGCATATGTCGAGCAAATTTTTGAAATTCATACCTTTACTCAATTGCGAATAAAAGCGAAACGCGTGCATCGATTTTCATGATCTTTGTCTCATTTTGCTCATAGGTTATGTGACTTTACGTAAAAGTAATAAGATTTGACATTTTTTTTCATTTTGGATTTTTTATGGATTTAAAAAAAAAAAATTTTAAATCTTTAGGCAAAAAATAAGTTTTTTCCTTTATATATTCATTTTTAACTTGGAAACTGTTGCTTGTATAGGAAAACAATATATGAACAGATTAAGGGAATTGTAATTTTAAATTTTTTAAAATTTAATTCAATTAAATCGGGCTAGTGGTTCCCGAGTTATGCCGGACGAAACAAATTAACCAAAAAAAATTTTTAAAATTTAAAAAAAAAAAAAAAAAAAAAACCAAACGAAAAAAAAATTTTTATTGCGTTTTTCGAGCTCATGTCATGATAAACAAAATATTCCACCGAACTAAGTCGACACACTAAAAGTCGCAATTTGAAAATGTAACGTTTTCCTGTAATTTTACAGCCTATGTGAAATGCAATCGACGGTGGTGGGATATAAGAACTTGTCGACCTTTTTACTTATTTAGTTCTAGTTGATCTTAAAAATAAAAATTTTGATGTGCTCGCTTTGGCCTTTAATTGCAAACAGTTTTTACCTCAAAGGTGATTTAGAGTACTTCACCCATTTTAGCAGCATCTCATATTATTACATCCACAAATTTATTCCAAAATTGATTCCAAATTGATATCTCTATTCAAACTATTTTTGTCGCTTACCCCATTCAAGTTCGACTACTGTGCGCGATCGGATCATAGTTCACAGGGACGTTTGCAATCGTGCTGGGAAGACGTTCACGGTATGCAACCTGGGTCGATAAACCTTCTAACTTCGAAATAAATTCTGAGGCATGGAACCAGATACATTTTCGTCGCCGATCACCGGTAGTTGTTGATATAGTTTCTTGTAAACATTGCAGACAAAATATTAGTATTAATATTAATATCATGATATTTTTTTCGATCATTTCATACAAACAATTTTCAAATTTGGAGTTTAAACAACAACAAATATTCCATTAAAATTCTAAGTATGCACTTATATTATTATATTATTCTGTCTTGTATTCTGACGAACGTAAATTCAATATATTTGGAAGCGATGTTACAAACAAATGCACCATTTAGATGATAATTTACCTTATATTGCTGAATCCGTTCTATTGATCGTCCGATCGCAGGGTGTGAACACGTCGATCCTAAGTGTTGTCCACTACTCACAAAAAGAAATTTTTACAAAATCCTGGCTACTTCAATCTGGCCATCATATCAGCTTTTAGCAGGAGAAGCTGTCCATGCCAACACAATATATGATTCGGAAGATACGTTTGTACATGTCAATGATACCAAATGCTTGTCATGTTACATATTTATTGCCACAACATCAGCTATCTACAAGGTGTAAATGACGGGTAATTGAATCCAATTAATTAGTGACTGCTTGCCCCCTTGCAAAATGCCATATCGAACAGAAATCTGCCTAAATTCAATCAGTTCTCGCCTTCGTCGCTGACACCGAACCGAATTCAATTAAAAGTCAATCATGAGCCACATTGATTTTTCCTCAGCTCCGTAATGCTATTATCTATCAATCTTCATAATTTCTCTCTGGCAAATTTTCATAAATTTATATTTTGCTTCTTTTGCTGTCCCTGCACACAAATCTCCAATGGGGACAACAACAGCCAACAAAGTAATTTATTATGACGTCTCAAGGAAATGAACGAACGAACGTAGTGTAGTACTCACCTCACAGGTAGAGCGAGTGCTGTTACGTGCACCTGATGCTCGAGCAGCGCGCTCCAGACAAATAATACTCCCGTGATGGCATCTCGCCATCATCACCGTGGCATTAGCGGCATCATATCAATCTTGACAATATTATGATATGATATTAAGACGGTGAGTAAAGCGTTTCATCTCCTCCCATTGGCTATTGTTTGGCGCTGTCATCCAGGTAGGTACGAAGTGTGCTAAGGCGTTATACATTACCGGAAAGCCGAGTAATATGTGTATATCCCGGATGCTTAGGCTCCATGTTGACAGTATGATGAATTTGTTTTGTTGCGGTTTGGAACAATCACGACACTGACGACAGCAGCCAGGCACCAGCAACAGCATCCAATGTATGTATATTTGCCATACAAGCAAGTGAAATGCCCACTGGAACTGGTGGTGATAAACAATTGTGTGGGGAGTAGGTCGGGAACGTGGCAAACCAGGCCATTTTTTGTGAAGGAGATTACTTTTTAAATAAAATATAAAAACAAAAAATGTTAGGTAGGTAAGTATAGTTTATTTTTAATTTGACTGTAAGATAAAACACGCAAGAAAAAAAGTGAAAGAGGGGCGGAATATCTGATATTCAATAGGTGTTCCTGACTCCAATATAATGTCATCTGCATAATTCGACTAAATTTTTATATATTATGTGTGTTCCATAGCGAAGGTAATTTGAGTGGAAGACTCAATCGTAAAATCAGAGAATTGTTTTATAAGAGGCTTTATGAAAATATAGTTCCACATGATGACATAAAACATGCATGCGATGCAATATGAACATTCTAGAGCGCAAAATCAGCCCTAGATCTAACGCTATATGATATATGAGGACGTAAACCTACTTGGTATGAAACCAATATGATATTTAAGATTTGATCAAGATACGGTGTCTAGAGTGGAAATGTCGTAAATCATATGGATATTTGTATGAAGGTTATATCAAACTTCTTCATCTGGTATATTCGTCAAAATCCGACAGGTGGATTCTATTGCAAAAGTATGGAGACTATATCTGGTTGGTTTAAGTTTATGTGGCCAGCAACGTCAAGCGGTAGCTTAATGTATCGTTTTAAAAGGACCACACCAACCGGAATGTCTGTTATATCAGACATGAAAGATTGAGATATTTGGTTAGATCTCTAATATCATGTTTCTCTAATACTAATTTGAAAATTGAAAAACCATAGTTTGTTTTTTTTACTTCGTCGAACTGTTTCTGACACATTTTAAGAGATTTTGCACTCAAATTTGTTTTATTAGAAATTGTGGTTTCTTAGCTTTATTATGACGAACTATGTTGGTGGCAAATATAGTTTGGTTGTAATGGATATTGTAAAAATATACTTTTTGATCCAATGTCTGACTATGGACCAACACTACTTTCAAAAGTCTTTAACGAAATATATACATTTTTGGAAAGGTTGAAGGGTTTCCCGTTTTTATAACCTCCAACTCCAGGATGGAGGTATACTAACTTTGTCATTCCGTTTGTAACACCTTGAAATATCGACGCGAGACCCTATAAAGTATATATATTCTTGATCGTCATAAAATTCTAAGACAATCTATCCATGTCCGCTTGTCCGCCCGTTGAAAGCACGCTAACATCTAAACGAAAGGAGCTAGAACGTTCAAATTTTTCATAAATGCGTCTTATAGTCGTAGATCGGTTATGATTGAAACGGGGCGAAATCGGACCAAAGGGAAAAATTTCCCCTCACAAGGACTAAAAATACACATAACAACGTCTAATATTTTAGCGTATTTAAGCATGTTTTTTGAATATGTCTGTTAATATTTGCTTGGCATTTGGTATGCGCATTCCCCTTATAGCAAAAAAAGTGCACCATAAAGTGATTCTTATTTGTAGGGGTGATCTGGGACAAAAAGGGATGGTACATATTAGACGACAACAGCTAGAAACACGAAATTCGGTGTATACATTCCTCTAATTGAGCAGATACATAATATTAAAGTATTTTTTCTAATTCGTACTTTTAAGGGGTAAAATGGGAATATAGGGATCAAAATGGTACCAACCAAATGGGCGCAGCTGGAATCATGGAATTCGGTGTATACATTCCTATGACTGCATAGACACGCAAAATAAAAAGTTTTTTCCAATTTCGTACTTTTTCTTTTACGACAAAATTTGGTTGAATCATGAAGTTAGGTTATTTTGCACAATGTACGTCTGATAAAGGATTTTCAAAATTTGTACTTTTGGAATTAAAATAGTATGGAAATACAACCAACCAACTGTAGCACCCACTATCTACCAATATTTATGGATTTAAGCTTTTTGAAAATATACATTTAAGAATATTTGTTTTTTGAATTGACGTACTGGTAGCCTTGCCTTATAAGCGTGGTTTTAAATAATTAAAATATTATATTTATTTATAAAATTATTTTTTCAATATTTGTATTTGTTTTGGTTTGGCTATATTAAAAAATTTATATTTTCCTGTAATATTACTGCACTTCTACGACAACTGACAACCTCTGTGGAATGCAATCCATGATGGAGGGTATATAACGCCGTTTTTAGGGTAACTTTTGCCTGCACGATTTTGCACCCTTGGAAGATAGGATACATTTAGTGTAAAAAGTCAATTTTTTTAGCACCAAAATGCAATTTAGTCACTTTGGTCTCAATAACTTCTGAAAAGTAGGTACGCATATAAAAAGATGAGTAAATTTCATTTGTCCTCCTGTTAAATTTTATAACAATCGGAGTTCATTTGCCGGAAATATACCCATAATGTTAATATCTCAAAATAATTTTGGTTAAAAGAATTTTGGCCGATGGATTTTGATTCTGAACCACTGTGCATCGAATAACAAATGATTGGTGTAATTTTATCACAAGCTAAAGATATACAGATGAACGGAAATACAATAATATTTTTTGTTTGCACTGAGTCAAAACATCAGCA
The DNA here is from genome assembly GCA_947397865.1 of Polietes domitor. Classification (NCBI taxonomy): domain Eukaryota; kingdom Metazoa; phylum Arthropoda; class Insecta; order Diptera; family Muscidae; genus Polietes; species Polietes domitor. The sequence goes on from CANDYM010000580.1 coordinate 129,413, forward strand.
CAAAAAATTATATGGATAATTTACTAACTTTGTCACTCCATTTGTAACACTTTGAAATATCGAACCTATAAAGTATATATATTCTTGATCGTCATAAAATTCAAAGACGAACTAGCCCTCTGTCCATGTATTGGGTATGCGCATTCCCCTTGTAGCAGAAACGTGCACCTTAAAATGGTTCTTATTCGTAGGGAGAGAAATGGGACAAAAAAGGGATGGAAAGAGATAGGTACCATCAGTAACAGTCAACAAAAAATGAGAAAAAATTGATTTAAAAATTCTTTTTTGCTAGCACAAAAACACTCATACAAGTGGAAAAAATATTTCGTTTTAATTTTAATAGCTAACACTATAACGAAAAAACAATACCTACATGAACTCTTTGTGGACGCATTTTTAATCTTTTTGCTAAATTTAAATATTTAGTTTTTTTATAACAGCTGGGATCTTAATGAAGAATACAGGGCCTAATTGAAGAAAATATATGAATAAGTGTACATACATGTTGTGACCTTTATTGTAGAAGTACATGACGATAAGAGGGTTTTATATTTCCAAAATGAGAGTGCAAATGATATAGGTATCTTCGGCGCAAATTAGGATATTTGTAAGCAATTTAAAATATGGATCCGTTTAAAAAAGTTGTAATTCATCTTCGAGTTTAGAAAGCCAAAAAATACTATTACACATTGTTCTTCAGCAAAATTTTTGTTGCATATTGTTAAGAGGTTTTGTTACAGAATCTGATGATAATGCTATCATTTCTCTACCGGTGATTCTAGAGCGCATAAAATATAGGGTCCGCCAAATAACTTTTTTTTTGAAAATGCTATAAAAAAACTACTGAATATTTTCTCAAATTTCTTTTTTTATTTGAAAGTACAATCCTTCCGGTTAATAATGGAAAATAATTTCATACAAATGGCTGCCTCGGTCACCCCACAAATAATAGTCCAACCGTTGAATAGTTGAAAAAAAAACGTTAGACGGCGGACGCTATACAATCTCTGATTCAAGGTATATATATAATTTTTATGAGTTCAGTTTAGTAATAATGTCTTAAATCCTCTCGAGATATTTTGTATCAATGAGCCATTTACATTCACTTATATATCGCCATGTGGACAATCAGTCATTTGTCAAAAATTACTTTTTGTTTATAACTATTAAATGCTGTCAAATGGGGAATGGCTTTTTATACACTCCACGAGAGTATTATGGCTTTGTGCATTTGTTTGTAACACCCAAAAGGAAGCGAGATAGACCCATTGTTAAGTATACCGATTGACTTAGAATCACTTTCTGAGTCGATTTAGCAATGTCCGTCTGTCCATCTATTGTTGTAATCAAATTACAGGTCGCAATTATAGCCCGATCTTACCAAAAATTGGCATAAGTAAGTTTTGTGGATCAAGGACGAACGCTATTTAATTTGAGGCAAATCGGTTCAGATTTAGATATAGCCCCCATACATGTGTCGCTCCCGATTTGACATTTTCCGCTCTAGAAACCACATATTGTACCCAATTTTCTTTAAATTTGGCACGACATCTTACAATCCAACTAGAAACACCTATGCAAAAATTGGATAAGATCGGTTCAGATTTAGATATAGTCCCCATACAAATGTCGCACCCGATTTGACATTTTCCGCTCTAGAAACCACATATTGTATCCAATTTTCTTTAAATTTAGCACAACATCTTACAATCCAACTAGAAACACCTATGCAAAAATTGGATAAGATCGGTTCAGATTTAGATATAGCCCCCATACAAATGTTGCTCCCGATTTGACATTTTCCGCTCTAGAAATGACATACTGTACCCGATTTTCTTTAAATTTGACTTAACATCTTACAATCCAACTAGAAACACCTCTGCAGAAATTCGGTAAGATCGGTTCAGATTTAGATATAGCCCCCATACAAATGTCGTTCCCGATTTGACATTTTCCGCTCTAGAAACTACGTATTGTACCCGATTTTCTTTACATTTGGCACAACATCTTATAATCCAACTAGAAACACCTATGCAGAAATTATGTAAGATCGGTTCAGATTTGGATATAGCCCCCATACAAATGTCGCTCCCGATTTGACATTTTCCGCTCTAGAAACCACATATTGTATCCAATTTTCTTTAAATTTAGCACAACATCTTACAATCCAACTAGAAACACCTATGCAGAAATTCGGTAAGATCGGTTCAGATTTAGATATAGTCCCCATACAAATGTCGCACCCGATTTGACATTTTCCGCTCTAGAAACCACATATTGTATCCAATTTTCTTTAAATTTAGCACAACATCTTACAATCCAACTAGAAACACCTATGCAGAAATTCGGTAAGATCGGTTCAGATTTAGATATAGCCCCCATACAAATGTCGCACCCGATTTGACATTTTCCGCTCTAGAAACGACATATTGTACCCGATTTTCTTTAAATCTGACACAACATCTTATAATCCAACTAGAAACACCTATGTATTTACAGGATGTAAAACTCCTGCCCGTTTTCACATTTTCACCGAATTAAATTGTTTTCGGATAGAAAGTGGAGTGTATCATAGAGTAGGCCCCGCCCGACTTTAGCCTTTCCTTACTTGTTACCCTTCTGAAACACATTTTTGAAAAGTCAAGTCAAGCGGTGTTGCCAGTAAATCAGTGAAAGGGGGGATACGGATTATGTTTGCATTAAAACAAAAAGTAACAAACTGGAATCATAAAAAACACATTGGCAATAGTGTTTTTTGCTAATTGTATGTATACGTGCAAATAGTGATTGTACTTTTAATATGTGCAGGGAAAAATAAAGCAACTGATTGTTTAATTACTTCAAAGTTGGTCGTCGCTTTATTTGTTGTACTTAACAAATTGTCAAAATAATGTGGTCCCTAATTCATTTTTGGTTCGAAACACAAATTCAAATGTTATTTTAATAACAAATCGGTGCACTGTGGTTGTTTACGGACAAATGCACTACGATGAGCTCACCAGTTGGTAATATTTCAGCATTTCAAAAATTACAGCAAAAAAACTTGTGTCCGAGACCTAAAAGTTTATTTTTTTGTGTGCATTAAGACATACTGATTCATAAAATCTGCATAACAATTTTTATGAATATATTTTTTATTTTTTATCGTCGAAGGTACGTTTAATATTTGTACTGTCATTTAGAAAATGTAGGTTCTATCCGTTTCCGCTTAAATGTTCAATCACAGGAAATTATGATGGCCACAAATGTTGCGAATTTTCACATAGAACCAGCAGTTTAGGTTTCTAAAAAATTGACAAAACTTACTTCTTCGTTAAAAGACGTATATTTGGAGCATTTGGAAATCCTACTTCCTTCGGTTTAGATGCCGGAATTGATGTCTCAGAATTTCACGAGATCGTTTTTTTAAAAGGAATTACAAATTTAGTATACCCCCATCCTAGAGTGGAGGGTAGAAAAAACAAACATTTTATTTAGAATTATATTTCAAAGTGCACCCTTTTTTGTTTACTCATTTTTACTCACAAAAATTCCCCACTGTGCAGCACAACATTCCCAACACTGCACCACAAGGCTCGGTGAAAGGATGAGGAATATTGGATTAAATATTTGTTTTTGTTGCGATGAAGTGCAATAAATGCAAGCCCATAAAATTTACGATATCGTTCTATTTACTTTGTAGTTTTTTTTTGTAATTTCATACCATACACACAAATCATGTGCTATCTAGAAAATTGAGATTTATACCCACAAGCGATTAAATAAATTTAGATAAGCGCGGCAGGGATTTAGTTGTCATATCGCAAACAATAGCTCTAAACAACAGAAAATATAGTGAAAATTAAATAAAAATATTGAGATCAATATGAGATTTATTAATTGAAATATATAGTAATATTGTTTTATTAAAACACATAAAGTTAACACAGTGAATTATGTATCCAGATAGAACATGGACAGTTCAATAAGTAGTAGAGCATAGCATGAAACACATAACTTACTATTATACATTCCCCAGATGCACACCAAATGTTTGTAACAAAAAGAAATAGTTTGATTATTTATTTATTATTATTATTATCACCAGCTGAGTTGATTCAGCGATGTCCTTCTAATGCTTGTAATTGAAGCTATATAAGAATGCAGATCGTTTTGACTTGCAACAGGAGCGTATAAGCATTATTATGGTTTAATGTCCATATGAAGTATACGCCACATGGTTTAGTGATACAAAATATGGGTATTAAGGTTCAACATAAATCCTCACGGTCAGACTTCCTTTGTTCCTTTTTATACCATACACCAAATTTTCCATGAATGTGTCTTATAGTTGTAGAACAGTTGGGTTTGAAAATGGGCGAAATCACTGCAAAGGGTAAGAATTTTCCTTAAAAGGACAGAAAGTACCTCTAATAACTGCTAATATGTTGAGTATTTAAACATATTTGTATGCCCTCACTCTACAGAGTAGGAACAGGAAAAAAGTGTAAAGCATTGAAGGAGTGACTTGTTTGGACCAAATCCGCTTCATGACTTTTTAAGCAGTATGAGCCATGTCCGTTCGTCCGTCTGTCTGGCTGGCTGGGGTACACGATAACTCTCGAAAGGAGTTAAGGAATCAATTCAAACTTTGCATTTTGTAATAGTTTTCACAAACTTAGTTTAAGTTCGAAGACGGGTGAAATTGCCAGGCCCCTTCTGGTACCTCCCACTCAAATGTTCTATAGTATTATATCTATCTATATATATAAAAATCAATGTGTATCTGTATGTTGCGTATAGGACGCCAAACCGGTGGACCGATTCGCCTGAAAATTTTACTGTATCTATCTTCTGGACAGAGGATGGTTCCTGGATAGTCTCGGTCATGATAGGACAAAGGGGGGGTGGTACCACCCACAAAAAAAAAATATTTTAAAGCTATCACAACAGGCAACCTGATGGGTGGATTCGCTCGATAATTTTACTGCAGCTAACTTCTGGGCAAGGAATGGTTCCAGGATATACTAGGTCATTATACGAAAAAGAGGCGTGGCACCGCCCACACAAACTATATATTAAAATTATCACAAAACACGTTCCGAAATGCGGATTTTCTTGAAAATTTTATTGTGACTAGCTTCTGAACAGAGGATAGTTTCTGAATGGTGACTATACAATGGTCATCATACAAATGGACGTGAGACTGCCCACAAAAAACGATATTTTAAAATTATCGCAAAACACGTAACGAATGGCGGATTTTCTTGAAAATTTTACTGTATCTAGCCTGTGGAAAGGGGATGTTTTCTGGATATTATAGGGGAAGACACGACAAATGGGCATCACAAAAACTACATATATTTTAAAACTATAACAAAATACATTGATTCACTTGAATATTTTATTGTAACGAACAGAGGATGACCTTGACTATAATAGGTCATGCTACAAAGAGGGACGCGGCTCCACCCAAACAACAATATTATAAAGTAACACGTGCCGATTTTGTTTCTACCGCTACGTTCATGTAAGGGTTTGGTTCTTGAATATAATAGGTCATGGTATGAACAATTGGCGCGTCTCCTCATACTCGAACCAAGCAAGGTGTTCCAGTAGATGGATATCAAAATGTTTACGCTTCATATGCATTGGGACGTGGCTATACTGTAAACCCAAACAACGGAAAATGTTATTATTCGAGAATGTTATTAGCTAACGTGTTTCAAATTTAAGAGCAGTTGAGCGAGGCGTATCAGAAACTGGGAGACCACTTTAATATATGCTTCTGTATGCTGTCATCCTGCGCAGATAGGAACTTTGTTTGCAATAATATTAAGAAATTGCTCGCCATCTACCCCAAAAGACCTGTGGGAAAAATCCAAAGAGGATATGAGTGAGGACATTTTGCATCATTATCGCACCGTTACGATTCTATATAATTTGCGATTAACATTTTCAACGATACGCTGATAAAAATTTAAGACACATGCCTTGCCATCAGCAATAAATCTCTTAATAAACATGGAATGGTGGTGCCTGAACGTTCTACCATTGATATCACTGATCGAGATTTGCTAAGAGAACGGCAATTCAATGCTGAAGACTTGCGTTTGTTTGTCGCAACAAAAATCTCTATTAATTGCAAGTGGCCTTTGACAAAATTATAACTGCAGTAACAAGTGACAGCGGCGGCCTTTTTTTCTCGATGCACCAGGAGGCACAGTTATAACCTTTCTCATCAGTTTGGTATTTGCGTACATCCGCTCTCAAAATGGGATAGCTTTAGCTATTGCTTCGCCCGGTATTGTTGCTACATTATTGGATGGAGGACGAACGGCAAATTCAGCGTTGAAATTACCATGGAATGTGCAATTTGTTGATTCTCCAACCTGTAATATTGGCAAAAGTTCAGGTATGGCGAAAATGCTCAAAACATGCAAGTTGATTGTGTGGGATGACTGCACCATGGCACATAAGAAATCACTACAAGCGCTTAATCGGATACTTCAAGATTTAAGATCAAATACACAACCATTCGGTGGAACTCTTATTTTACTAGCTGGAGACTTCCGACAGACCCATCCAGTAATTCCAAAATCAGCACCCGCATCTCTGGCGATACGTACAAAAAAAATCTGACCACCAATATGCGTGTACATCTGCATCACAATGACTCAGCAGCTATATTTTCGAAACATCTATTCGATGTTGGTAATGGAAAAGTATCAGTTGATAATAAGTATTACATTTTCAAAAAATGTCATTCAGGAATCAATTCAGCAATTAATCGAGAAAGTCTTCCCACAAATTACCACAAACTATGGAAACAAAAAATGGTTTTACGTCCGATGTTAATGCAATCAATAATTTAATTCTGGAACAAATTTCTAGGTGATTGCATGCATTACAAATCAATAGACAGTATCATGAATGTGGATGAAGTTGTCAACTATCGAATTGAATTTCTAAATTCTTTGGACCTTCCAGGAATTCCGCCGCACATGTTATCTCTTAAAATTGGTTCACCTATAATTCTCCTAAGGAATGTTAGTCCTCCTCGATTGTGCATTTCTACTAGAATTTCTGTCAAGAGACTAATGCTGAACGTCATTGAAGCAACGATTTTAAATGGAAAATCAAAAGGAAAAGATGTCCTTATACCACGCATTCCGATGATTTCCACCCGATTTCAAACTCCTACAGTTTCTGATTCGCCTAGCATTTTCAATGACTATAACAAAGCACAGGGACAATCACTTGAAGTTTGTGGATTGAATCTGGAAAATCCATGTTTTTCACATGGTCAGTTATATGTTGCTTGCTCTCGAGCCCAAAAACTTTAATGTACATGAACAAGGTAGAAAATTTGTAAATATCGTGTATCCCGAAGCACTCCAATGAAATACTCACTAACTTAACTAATGGACACAAAATACATTCTTAGAAATAATTACCATAATTAATTAACTCTCTAATAAATGTTTAATTTTCATTAAAGAAACACTGAAAAAATTACTTAAATTTTCATGAAGTTTTTATATTTTAAAAATGTAACTTATGAATTCAAATAAATAAGCATACAAAACAAAAATTGCGAGCATACAAAGTTATATACATAAGGAAGGTGAAAACCCGTGCAACGCCGGGTACAAAAAGCTAGTATTAAATAAAAACCAATATAACTTCCAAACGGATATTCGAAATCAGCAATATTTTGGCAGTTGATAAAGTTTTTATAATCACTTTCAGCTTCCAAGATATGGTGGGGTTTGCCACGCCCCTTCCAGTACCTCCATCAACTTCCTAAAATTAAGGTTGTTATAACATATATACAGATGATCGGATATGCACATTTCTGTTATAGCATAAACGTGCACCATAAGGAGATTTTTATTTGCAAATGGTGAAACGCAGCAAAAAGGGATAAAAATGGAACCCATCAAACGACAAGAGCTAAAAACTCGAAATTCGGTGTGTACATTCCCTTAAATTAGTAGACACGCAAAATAAAAATATTTTATCCAAATTCATAATTTAAAGTGGTCAAAAGAAATAGAGGGATAAAAATGGTACCAACCAAAAGGCTGCAGGTAGAATTGAAATTCAGTACATACATTCCTCTCATAGCGTACACATGCAAAATAAAATGACTTTTCCGAATTCATACTTTTATGGAGTAAAATGGGATCAGAGGGATAAATATCGTACCTACCAAAGGGCTACAGCTAGAATAATTAAATTCGGTGTAGGCATCACACTAAATGCTTACGTAAGCAGCCAGAATCATAAGATTCGATGATTGGACTCCTCCGACTGCATAGATGTTCAACATAACAATCGATTTAACGATCATCATCTGATGACTATAAACCGATCGGGATGCCTAAAATTGGGTCTAGCCTGAATATTTCATGATATTACTAAAATTTGGCGTAAAACTAACAATTCCACGAAGAGGTGTAGGATATAAATATGGTCTGATACCATTCACAATTTCAATTGAAGTCGAACGTACCAGCTGTGTTTTTAAACCACGTTTAATTGCTTAAATTCACACTATAGACATGTGAAGATTTTAAGGATACTATTAACATCAATCTGTACAACTAAAGGGTGATTTTTTAAAAGCTATAGGAAAGTTTTTCAAAAAAAAAAGAAACACTTAAAATTCAGAAAAATTCATGGAATCTTTATTTAAATCGATAGTACGGTCCATATAATTTAATGTTTGAAGATTATTTCATGCAAATGTTGATCTTGACTGCGCCTCAAATGGTCCATCCGCTTAGTCAAATTTTGGCATACTCTTTCCAACATTTCGGCCGTTATTTCACGAATAAATGCTTCAATGTTGTCTTCCAATGCGTCACTTGAAGCTGGCTTGTCTGTATAGACATGAGCTTTAATATAGTCCCACAAAAAATAGTCTAAAGGCGTCAAATCGCACGATCTAGGCGGCCAATTGATCGGTCCTGAACGTGAAATAAAATGTTCACCGAACTCGCCTCTCAATAAGTACATTGTTGCGCGTGCTGTGTGGCACCGTCTTGTTGAAACCACATGTCATGCAAGTCAAGCTCTTGCATTTTGGGCAAAAAAAGTTGGATATCATCTCACGGTAGCGCTCACCATTCACATTTACGTTACGATTCGCCTCATCTTTGAAGAAGTACGGTCCAATGATGCCACCAGCCCAAAAACCGTACCAAACTGTGACATTTTCTGGATGCATTGGTAGCTCTTGCAATGCTTCTGGCTGATATTCACTCCAAAATCGACAATTCTGTCTAGTTACGTATTTTTACGCCTATTGGCCATAAAATGGAAGAAGCGCGCGATGAACTTTCTTAACAGAGCACGCATTTTGATAATTAAATTCAATAATTTGCAAGCGTTGTTCGTTTGTAAGACGATTCATGGTTGAATTATAGCCCAAACTGAAGATGTTTGACAGTGAAACAAAACACGAAACGTGCGTTAGCTGTTTAAACAAGTGTTGCCAAAAAGATAATAGCTAAAAAATAGTGATTTTCAGGACTTTCATTACATTTTCTCTATATATTTCTGTTAAAGATTGAACTTCAAATAATATATTTTAAAATACATAGAAAATATCCCAAGACACAATTTACGACATATTTTTATACATTTTTTTAAAAAAATTGGCAATGAGTAAATATATGCTCAACTTAATGTTTAAATAAGAATAAGAAAATCACACAGTCTCCAATATTAAACAAACATATATGGTTACTCGATGAAATTTAACCATATTTCCACAATATTTCCATTTTGCCGTTAACAGTTACCTTATCACAAACAAATATCAACAACCTGACATGTAGTCATAGGACAGTCTCAGTGGTTTGCGTTGATGTTTACACTCAGGTATAGCTATTACTCGCACAATGGTTTCTGTTTGTGAGCACTTGTGGTGGATTGTTTGCACTTTAAAGAAATAAAAATCACTGCTCAGTTCTTAAAAAAAATATATGTGGATGTATTTGTTGTTTACAAACTCTTCAACCAATGTGCTCATGTAGAATAGCTGCCAAGCAAAGGTTTTATTTACAACAAATGCTTTATTTGTATACCCTTCGCCAACGGCAGAGATATATTCAATAGGTCATGTTATTTGGAGGGAAAATTTATTGTGCTCAAAATAAAATACTAGTTTACTCAGGATAACGTCTATTGGGAAATTTAGTAAATAGACTCGAAGATTTGGGCGATGCTATTTATATATATCCTATCCCGAAAAGATATATCCACCTACAATTTTATTAACCAAAAAGATCTCCAAACAAATGATTATAAACTTAATTAATAATTAATTAAATAATTTTTTTAATTAAAAAATTTAAAAAATATATTTTTGGAAATTTGGTATTTTTCACATTTTGGATATATCAGGTACGGTGATGCCGGAAGCTTACTTTGTATTTCAAAAATTAAAAAAAAATATTTTTTGAAATTTGGTATTTTTTGGGAGTCATCGAATCACTTGAAATTTTCAAAAAAAAAGAAAATTTGAAAATGTAGACTTAGTGAAATATTGTATTGTCCATCTCTTATATTTTTCAGCTAATACACTTGCTATCGCAGAACATAAAATATAGAATATATGAGCTTCGACTATCCCCGGAGACTGTAATGATTCTCCCCGGATCACCGCTTCCCAGAGAATTCGAAACAACCGTTAAAAAACAAACCAAATTGGCGAAAGTACATACAAAATATTACTATGTGTAGTAGGGTACATCCATTCGACCCCACGGACTAGATATTACACCGTTTGTACGAATACCTGTTATTTTATATTTTTCTCTCCGCTTGTATTTATAGAAAACAAAAAAATAAAACCAGAACAGACTGAAAATAGAACAATGACGCGAAGTAAAACAGATTTAAACAACTATTTTCAACAACAGAAATCATATGGCAATACACACACCCACACATATGTTTGCACAAACACACACATACACACAGAGATACGGACGTGTATACACTTTACGCAACAACAATAGCAAAACAGGACGAGGACCACCATAAAAATAGAAGTTATTTTGTAAAACTACACTGCACTTCACTCTACATTTCATATTGTGTATGAGTGCGTGTGTGTGTGTGTCTATGCGGGTGGAAGCTTCACTTCAAAAACAAACAGGCATCATACACACCACCAAACAAATAAACACACACAACCACGCTCAGTTAAGGTAATTGGAAGGCCAGGGCTAAAGAGGCCAGTGAACTCGCTTCAAAATATATAAAGGGTGATTTTTTAAGAGCTTGATAAATTTTTTATAAAAAAAAACGCATAAAATTTGCAAAATCTCATCGGTTCTTTATTTGAAACGTTAGATTGGTCCATAACATTTACTTTTTGAAGATAATTTCATTTAAATTTTGACCGCGGCTGCGTCTTAGGTGGTCCATCCGCTTAGTCCAATTTTGGCATTTCCACGTTTTTGAGTAACAGAGACCCAATTGGTACGAACGGCGACGAATCGAAAATTGGTGGTCATCATTAACACTGGCCGATACAGCTGCGATATTTTCTTCAGTTCGCACTCTACGTAAGCGTGTTGGTGGTTTAATGTCCAACAATGTAAATTTGGTGCGAAATTTAGTCACAATAGCCCGAATAGCCGCTTCAGTGGGTCGATTAAACTGACCATAAAATGGAAGCGCGCAATGAACTTTCTTAACAGAGCACGCATTTTGATAATAAAATTCAATAATTTGCAAGCGTTGTTCGTTTGTCAGACGATTCATGATGAAATGTCAAAGCATACTGAGCATCTTTCTCTTTGACACCATGTCTGAAATCCCACGTGATCTGTCAAATACTAATACATGAAAATCCTAACCTCAAAAAAATCACTCTTTACAAATTTAAAGTAGAAATAATTCTTTAGTTAGTACCATGTTTGATCACCCCTTATAAGTACTAATTTCGAAAAATCCATTTAAGTTGCAAGTCTACGCTTTCAGAGAGATGTAAATACCGATTTTCATATACTTACATACATACATATACCGGCATTACTTGCATCGGTACCATTTGTATCCCTTTTTATCTCTTTCCTCCCTTAAAAGTACAAATTTCGAAAAATACAATTTAACCGCACTTCTACATGGTCAGAGGAATTTTCATATCAAATTTCACAATTCTAGCTGATTTTTCTAGCATTTTATCCCTTTTTGTTCCGCTCACTCTTTAAAAGTACAAATTCCAAACCAAAAAATATATTTTTTGACAGCCTACGTGGTCAGAGGAATGTACACGACAGACTTCACAATTCCATCAACAATACTTCGCTTGGTACCATTTGTATCCCTTTTTTGTCTCGCTTACCAATTAAAAGTACAAATTTGGAAAAATCCATTCAGATTACGCCTTCTACCATACCATTGTACCATTTTTATCCCTTTTTGTCCCGATCACCCCTTATAAGTACAAATACAATTTTGAATACGCTTACGCATGATCAGTGGAATTTGCATACCAAATTTCACGATTCTAGCTGTAATACTTTAGTTGGTACCATTTTTATCCCTTTTTGTCCCGATCACCCCTTATAAGTACTAATTTCGAAAAATCCATTTATGTTGCGTTGATTTAGTTTGCGTTGACAGAGAAATGTAAATACCGATTTTCACGAATATAGCTGCAATACTTAAATTGGTACTATTTCTATCCCTTTTTGTCTCTTTGCTCCCTTAAAAGCAGAGATACAAGCCGACCGATATTAAGCCGACAAGCCGCCGCATGTTTCTGCACGAGCCGCGCCGCCGCCGATTTCATCGGCTCAAATCGACTCAACCACGCCGCCGATTCCATCTACTCATATCGACTTCAACCACGCCGCCGTGATTTGACGGAGTTTTAACTCAGTCATAGACAACCACTTAAAATTACAAAAGCAAATATAAATGTTAACTTAGACAACCTACTGCTGTGAAATATATTGATCTATCTTTCATTTATATAAGTCAATTCCAGTACGTGTGGCCATGTGTTCCTATAAATAACAATATCTATAGTGCTTCTTTAGTGTGTCAAAGTAGGTAGAGTAATATCATTCTTTGGAAGGATTATGATATTCGAGAACGTCTGGTCAAATATGCCTCACATGAAAAGCTGTAATTGCAAAAATATTTATATATTTATCCATATTATACATTTTTGGAATGAATTTCTTCTCCCAAAAAATAATTGTATGAGTTAACAATTAGGGTATCCAACCGATTAAATTTTATTCGATTAATCGAATAATTTTTGTCAAATATTTGTTCGAATAATAAAAAATCATGATTTTCGAATAACGAATAATTCGAATAAATTGTCCCAAATAATCGATTAATCGATATTATAAGTTTTGCCTTAAAAAACTAATGAAATCGTCGTATGCTTTGTATGATAAATTGATTTTGAATAGCCAGTTTGCTCTATTTGGGTACACCAAATATAAAACCAAAATTTTTTTCGATTTTTGATTTGTATGCTCCACAGATATTAAAATAACGATTTATCCGACTTCATTTATTGTAAGAAGAATAGTAATTTCATAGAATAGTAAATTCATAGAAAAATTGAGGTTAACACCGTGATAATAAAGTCAGGTCTGTTATAAATCATATGATCCATATTCGAAAAAAGTCAATGGATAACTTCTGATATTATGCTCATTTAAGGGAAGGTTCTTTATTTTGATAAGATATGAAGATTTTTGTCAACTTCTAATGAATTTCGAATTTGATGTTACAATTTTTAAATAAAATCAGGTACATAATAAACGTTCAGTATATAGTTGAACTACCCGTAAACTGCCGTGTCTTGTCTATATAACTCTAATTAATTATATTTTATTTAAGTGGACAATTGTTCGATTAATCAGTTAATAGAATAACTCTCGACTTCATTATTCGATTAATTGGAAATTTTTTGTTTTCAAATAAACGAAAAATCGAATAACATAAAAGTCAGAATAATTTGATACCCTAACAACAATATTAAATTATTGGAACATTGGCTAATATTAACGAATATTGAACTACTTGCCAAAAAATAAAAGAAAATTGTTCCTTCCAAATAGGGGTATTCGAATGACAGAACGAGCCGGCAAATCAGCTGAAAGCCGCCGCCGCCGACCCATTTTGAACAGCGCCGCCGCCGCCGTTAATTATGGTTCGGCTTGTAACTCTGCTTAAAAGTATAAAATTCGAAAAATCCCTATTTGTAGCTCGTCTGCATGGTCAGTACAAGGACCACACCGAATTTCATGTTTGTAGCTACTGCCGTTTAGTCAGGATGAAGATTCCATAGTTATCCCCTTTTGTCCCATTTTACCCCCAAAAGTACAAATTTCTTAAAACCCTTTCTTAGTCGGCGTCATGACCTTGGCTCCAGCCGTTTGGTCTGGGCGCTGTTCAATGTCAGTAACGCAACTCTTTTATGAATATATAGATAGATTGTTTGCATTTGAAGGGTAGGCCTATTGATTGCAGGCCTGTTAGTAGACATGCATAGCCCCTGTTACCTTCGTGTATGTTTACTCTCACATGTATGTCTGGCTATGTGTATTCTTCACAATATGTGTGTGATATTTGTTTGTTCTGCTTCATCGTGTGGTATTATAGGACTGCACAGCACAGTCTTGTATACATTACTGACCAAAAATATAGCAATATTTTCACATTGCGGTTTTGTTTTATTTAATCGATTTTGGACCAACAGTAACAGTAACAGTAAGAAAATATCTTTAGGATGTATTAATTTTATGAAATATTTTCTTTTGTATAACCATATTACATAGAATTAAAAGAGTGACTCCATATATGATGCTTCATTTGAAGGACTAGGTAAATTAAACAAGTAAAAAGGCCTTAAGTTCGGTCGGGCCGAATCTTATACATCCTCCACCACGGAGTGTATTCCACAGTATTATCGGTAGATTATTACACAGAAGTGCACTACCATATTAGGAAAATTGTGATTCCTCATTATTATAATATTAATAGTCCTCTACTACATACAAATATTAATATAATTACTCAGTACAACACGAAAAAAATTGCGGGGCTTTGACAATGGATTCTGAAAGAGGAGACTAAAAAAAAAATACACGCGTGTCGGCGTTTTGACAGATCACATCGGAAGTTCATTAACCGCCACTAAGTTAAAGTTTCCAACTCTGACGTGTTCTGCAGCATATCGGCATATAAAACTATTTTCTTTACGTATGAGTTGTAGGGTATGTTCAGCAACTGTGTAGACAATGGTATGAAAATCATTTTTTTATAACATATTAACCCTCTAACTCTTCCTTATAGCGGTACTTTTTGGCTTTATTCTAACAGATTGTAAAAATCACCACGATAAGGAGAAGGGCGGGATGAAATGTTCTACAAAAATGTTGGCCATAAAATTGTACTACATATGTCAAAACATAACACAAGGTATATTTTTTAGTCTCCTCTTTCAGAATCCATTGTCAGAACTACGTAATTTTGGAAAAAGTTTGAAATGAAATGAAAGATGAAACGTGCTACAAAAGTGTTAGCCATAAAATTGTACTATATATGTCAAAACACACCAAAACCCAAAACTTAAGACAAAAACCAATCAAATTTAAGACTGTCCATTAAGGGTTAATTTAGTTATTGTTCAATAAGTGTGGGATAGTGCACGACTTTTCGATTTTGATATGCTAGAACCCCTATTTTGTGAGGTTGGGAAAAAATGATCATGAGACGAAAAATGGGGCTGGTGGGGTGAGTGTAAGTGGGCGCTCATCGTGGTCAAAAGTAAGGGGTACAAATTCCAAAAAAGCCCCAAAACTGCCTCAGAGTCGCCTCCAGAGGGGTTAAATGTAAGACCGACCCCTATTAATTTTCCATCCCCACAATTTTTTTCGAACACACTTACCTCCTATCCCCACTTCATATAAAAATTTATTATACCCTACACCACTTCGTGGACTAGGGTATTATTAGTTAGTTTCGTTATACCCTACACTACACCACAGGGTATTATAAGTTATTTTCGCGCCAAATGTTTGTAACACCAAGAAATAATCGAGCTAGATCCTCCTTTAAGTATACCGATCGGCTTAGAATCATCCGCTGAATCGATTTAACGATGTCTGTCTGTCCGTCCGTCCGTCTGCTGTCCATCTAAGCTTGTTCGCACAGGTCGCAATTGTTGCCCGATTGTCATGAAACTTGACAGAAGTTACTTTTTTGGGCCAAGGACGATCGGTATTGAATTTGGAGGAAATCGGTTCAGATTTAGATATAGTCCCCATACAAATCTCGCTCTCGATTTGTCGTTATCCGCTGTAGAAACCACATATTGTACTCGATTTTCTTTAAATTTGGCACAACATCTAATAATCGAACTAGAAACACCTATGCTGAAAGTGGGTAAGATCGGTTCAGATTTAGATATAGCCACCATACAAATGTCGCTGTCGATTTCACTTTTTCCGCTTTAGAAGCCGCATATTGTTCCCGATTTGCTTTAAAATTGACACAACATCTTATAATCGAACTAGAAACACCTATGCTGAAAGTGGGTAAGATCGGTTCAGATTTAGCTACAGCCCCTATACAAATTTCGCTCCCGATTTGACGTTTTCCGCTCTACAAACTACATATTGTACCCGATTTTCTTTAAAATTGACACAACAATTTATAATCGAACTAGAAACACTTGTAATTAAAGTGGGTAAGATCGGTTCAGATTTAGATATAGCCCCCATAAAATGTCGCTCCCGATTTGACGTATTCCGCTCTAGAAACCACATATTGTACCCGCTTTTCTTTAAAATTATCACAACAATTTATAATCGAACTAGAAACACTTATACTGAAAGTGGGCAATATCGGTTCAGATTTAGATATAGCCCCAATACAAATGTTGCTCCCGAATGTTTAACCGATTTTGGCCAAAGTTTACATTTTATATTTCTCCAACAAACAGACATGGTGAAAGCGGGTCACATCGTTCCAGGTTTCAATATACATATGTTCTTTCCGATATAACATTTTTTTTTTTTCAAAATGTTTTTAGTCTTTCCTTACTTGTTTGGGAGATGCCCATATTTCCATTCTTTGGTATAACCCAAATGGGGCCCATTCTGCTCTATTACACCTCGAGAAACTACATCTTATATCGGATCTTCATAAAATTTTGCAGAATAAGAAATATATAGGCGCATGTTTTGGTACAGGCCTCAAGTGTTGTTATAGGCCCCCTTCAAATGTCCGTCCGATTCATCCTATTACCGCTGTATAATCTGTATTTATCATTGAATCTTGATAAATTTTTCCAGGTCAACATGATCTATTTACTTTACTCGGAATATCTGCTGGAAAATTGGATCAATTACTTTATTATTTACCATACTAATTAATTTAATTTAATTTAATTTGACTAAAGATGAATTTATAGTAACTTTATAATTTATATGAACTACATAAAATTGCTCCCATGAAATACCTGGGTTTAGTAATCAAGCAGGGAGTGGTGTAGGGTATTATATAGACGGCCACGCCCGACTTTAGCCTTGTTTTTTATAAAATTTGTGCCCACCACCTTTACTGGCCACAGGAGACCGCTAGTGGAGTCCAATGTAAGACTAACCTCCTATATTTTTTAGCCCCAGTATTTTCTTAGAGCACACCTACCCTCCATCGGCAAACCTTAAGGCGGCCGCTATACATTTGCCTATTTTCTATATTTTTTATGAAAGAAGGGCCAAAAATTGGCCCGCAGTATACCGAATTTCATTATTATAGCTGCAGCCCCATTTTCCTACTAAAAGTACAAATTTCGAAAAAAATCCTTTTTATTTCGCATCTTCACAGTCAGATGAAAGTACGCATCGAATTTCATGATTTCAACTTCAGCGGTTTGGTAGGTACCATTGTTATCCCTCTTTTCCAATTGTATTCTTTAAAAGTACCAATTTCGAAAAATCTCTCTATTTTACGTGTCTACGTAATTATAGGGATGTACACACCGAATTTCGTGCTTCTAGCTGTTGTCGTATAATTAATACCATTTTTATCCTCTTTGTCGCATTTCACCCGCTAAATCATTTTTGTACCTTTTGGTGATTACA
This sequence comes from Polietes domitor, assembly GCA_947397865.1. NCBI lineage: Eukaryota > Metazoa > Arthropoda > Insecta > Diptera > Muscidae > Polietes > Polietes domitor. The sequence continues at coordinate 147,532 of CANDYM010000580.1, forward strand.
CGTTACTGGATCTGAAATTTTCAAAAAATTGCTTATATTTATAATCTAAATATAAAAAGTATTTTCAGTTCTTGTTAGGGAAGAATGTTTTCCTCTGGACCGATTTCGCCCGCTTTCAATTCCAACCGACCATAAGACACATTTACGGAAAATTTCTACCCCTAGCTCATTTCGTTCGGAAGTTAGCGTGCTTTCAACAGACAGATAGACGGACAGACGGTCATGGCTAAATCGTCGTAGAATTTTACCAGGATACAAAATATACGTACTTTATGGGGTATCCGTTGAATATTTCAAGGTGTTACAAATAGAACGACAAAAATGAGGTGGAGGGTATAATAATTGATTTGAAATCATTGCATATCGGTGACATTTGGTTTCAGCTAGATAGTGTTTTTTAAGATGGGCGTGGAGGTGTGGAATCTTCAAAAGACGTTTTCCACCCGTTTAGAAAAACATGCTCGATTCTAACGTACTAAATCACAACCTCAAAAATTAAGGCATTATTTCTTTCTTTCCACTAACAATAACTGCTGCCCTTTTATGCTCATTATATAGCACTTTGTGTTCGTGCCACAAAAGAGATATTTTGCAAACTTTTCGTTATAAACATACTACTTATAAAAGCACTCCATAATTCACTTTTAATTCTCCATATATTAAAAAAATCTGCGTCAATTTTGCCTTTTGTTTGGTCCTAAAATAAAAATGTCCAACTAGGTGACTAAACAATATGCGATAGTTGTTATTCTCTATCAAACACCGTATGTCTCCTTGGCCCCCATCTCTGCAAAACGATTTACTAAAATTCTGACAACAGTGATTTTCTGGCTCTCTGATAAAATGAGTAGCCTAAGGCTTTAGCCAACATTAATTTAGAGTTACGACCGCCCTGGACATTGAGATAAGTTCATATCTTAACATTCGCACAATCAGCAATGCGTTCTTGTCCACAGAGCACTCGATTGCAATTAATATTGGTAATTTATGTAAGTCATCCTTTTCGCCCTTTAATCATAGCCTATTTAACGGTCTGCATTAGTTTTGCTTTTGTTCCGTTTCCTTTTTTGAGTATTTTTATGGGATTTACTTTTTAATTATGTTCTTTTCGTTTTTGGGAAATGCCCTTAAAAATGTTGTTCCAAAAAGTTTTTTATTTACTGTCATTATCTACGAAAAACTTTTTAATTAAGTTTTTATATAAATCTAGAACAATTTCCTCTCTTGTAAAAAAGCAAAAAAGAAAAAAGCGGAAAAGCGGAAAAGACATCAAAGGACAAAGTCCCCTCGTTTGCGTTTAAGGCCTATTTACAAACATATATGTATTATTTATATGGCTGCACACAGTGGTTCCAAATCGGATTTTTTAATTAAATTCTGCAAACAATTTATTTGCAAATATTTTATTGAAATTTCAAATACTTAGAGCAGAGGTGCTTTTCAAATGAATTTCAAAATTGTTGATCCTAGTGGGTATACGTTACTTAAATGATTACACTGTGTGTAATATTTTAAGTCATGGAAATATAACCATATACGGACACCACTACGTGGTAAAAGACCAAAAAAGACATGTGTCTTCTTGTTTTTTATGGACCCGCAAAGATTTGGGGCCTCGTTGTCATTTTTGCAAAAAAGTGATCATTTTTTCAGGCTCATATATTGCAAAAATAGGCTGTAGTGTGTGTAGGTAGCGTACACGTACTGCTGATTAAGGCTAATCACTCATTAAGGCTAATCACTCGGACTGACCATTAACAGAAACAGTCCTACAAGATATATTTTTGCTACCTAACCTTTTCCTACCTACTTGAATTTGGAACGCGTTGCTACCTATGCGATATTGACCTTGAAGATGAAGTTTTATGTGTTCACAATTTTTGTTCATGACTTTGGGCAAAACTGGTCCTCTTTTGGTCTTTTATCACGAAGTGGTGTCCGTATATGGTTATATTTTTTCATGTTGCACTGTGTTATCTACCGACAATTTGCTACATAATAATACTCGTGAATATCTACATGTGTGTATCACAATTAGTTTAAGCCATATTTGAGTTACAAGAAAAAATCAAACTATTGCGATGTTGGTTTCGTATTTTTAACGATTTGGAACCACTGTACAGCATTGCCAAGGGGAGCATATGTGATACTCATTCATATAATTTATCTTAAAGAAATCTGCTCTCCGACACTTTCAAAAAATCTATAGAATTTCAAATTGTACATTACTTCATGGCTAAAATAAAAAACATTTTATTTAAAATGATAATTGTGTATATGTGTGTTATTATGATGGGTGTCAAAATTGCTGCACTTCACAAAATGATGAAAATTCAAATTTCTTGTTCCCTATAACTGAATGTAATTGATACACTGTCCGACAGTCCATATTACACTTGAACCAAATGATATACGTCTGCAACTATAGTTTAAATGGAGTTAATTATCGTTTTTGTCATTCCGTTTGTAACACCTTGACCCTATAAAGTATATATATATATATTCTTGATCGTCATAAAATTCAAAGACGATCTAGCCATGACCGTCCGTCCTTCCGTCTATCCGACCGTCTGTTAAAAGCATCTAACCGAAAGGAGCCAGGACGTCCAAATTTCCCCTGAATACGTTTAATAGTTGTAGATCGGTTGGGATTGAAAGTGGTCGAAATCGGTCCAGGGTGGAAAAAATTCCATCACAAGGACTGAAAATACCCGTAATATTTCCAGTATTTAAACGTGAATATGTCTGCTTATCTTTGCTTGATATTTGGTATGCGCATTCACCTTATAGCAAAAACGTGCACAATAATGTGATTCTTATTTGGAGAGGGTGAGGGAATTGTACCTATCAGAAACACGAAAATCGGTCTCTAATTGAATGGATACATAATGTAAAATAATTTTTTCCAAATTCGTAATTTTAAAGGGTAAAATGGAAGTGGAGGGATAAAAATGACACCAACAGAACGGCAGCACCTAGAATAATGCAATTTGTTATATACAATCATCGGATTGTGTAGACACATACAATAAAGGGATTTTTCGAAATTCGTAATTTTTTGGAAAAAAGGGGATTAAAATTGCAACAAGCAAATGGCGACAGCGTATACACGAAAAATATAAAGGTTTTTCCACATTCGTACTTTCAAGGGATACAATGGGTAATTGGTACCAACCAAATGGAAGCATCATGAAGTTCGGAGTATACATTTCTCTGACAGCGTATACACGAAAACTAAAAAGGTTTTTCCAAAATCTTACTGTCAAGGGATATAAGGGTGGGATGAAATGGTATGGTATGATGAAATTCGATGAGATTTTTCCAAATTCATTCTTTTTACTTTTGTGGCAAAAATGGGTGGAATCAAGAAGTTATTTTATCTTGCACTGTGTACGTGAGAAATAACAGATTTGCAAAATTAATACTTTTGGAAATAAAATAGGATGCAAATACAACCAATCAAACGGCTGTAGCTCAAAATGCAGCCACTACCCTCAATAGTTGCAGTAATTAAACTGTTTTGAAGATTGCTGCCTTCTATTTACTTTTAGGATTTAATTGCTGTATTTTTTTTTCGATATATGTAGTATAAACATACCGGTAGCCTTATCTTGAAAGCGTGTTTTAAAATAAATAAAATTTTATATCTAAAGGGGGAGTTTTTAAAAGCTATAGGAAAGTTTTTCAAAAAAAAAAAACACATAAAATTCAGAAAAATACATGAAATCTTTATTTGAATCGATAGTGCGGTCCATATAATTTAATGTTGAAGATTATTTCATGCAAATGTTGACAAAAAAGAGGCTTTCCGCATGCGCATATTCTCATTTAGTTAATCGAAAGAATCCAACCAGACAAAATTAATGAAATTACAAACATGACTCATGGATCGTGTGGCGTTATTAAACCACTATCACCGTGCATGGTCGATGGTAAGTGTTCCAAGTGTCATCCACGAAGTTTGAGTGGCGAGACCATCACTGGCCACGATGTATCGGCGTCGATCTGGCGTCGTCTGGATCACTTTGATTACCACCGCACAATTTTCAATTGAATGTTGGTTCAGTTGTCATCATGCTTGACATTCTCAAGCAATCAAAATTATGCAACGGAACGCGTTTTGCAGTCACAAAACTCATGAGCAATGTGATTTACGCAAGAATACTAAAAGGAAAGTTCAAAGATGAGAAAGTTCTCATTCCGAGAATGCAAATGATCCCAACCGATATGACATTTGAGTTTAAACGAATCCAATTTCCAATTCGTCTCGCATACGCCATGACAATCAATAACTCACAAGGCCAATCACAAGGAGTGTTTGTAGCCTCAATCTAGAGAATGAATGTTTTTCGCATGGTCAACTGTATGTCATATGTCAACTGCCAACATTTATATTGATGCTTTATCTAAATCTGAACCAATCTTACCCACTTTCACCATAGGTGCTTTTAGTCGGATTATAAGATGATGTGCCAAATTTAAAGATAATCGGGTAAATCGGTCAAATCGGGAACTTGTGCCAATTTTTTTACCAAAAAGAGATTCTAAGCCGATCTGTATAATAATGGTTCTAACTCGTTTCCTTTTGAGTGTTACAAACAAATGCACAAACACATAACACCCTTGTGGAGGGTATAAAAAGAAAATTGCTCAGTGCTAAAATAGAACAGTTTAAAATAATACTGACTTTCAGAAAATGAGTAATGAAGATTTCTGTTCTAGGAGCTCCGATAATTGGGAGCTTACCCAATATTCTGCTGCACCTTCTGAAAAGGAGGTGAATAATGAGAATTCAGTATATCTTGAAGTCGATAACGTAGAAACCCTGCGCGAAGAAGTTCTGCACAGTATGATTATTATATATTTAACATTTCTCACAGGTTTAAGTCTCATTTTATTTGAAAATGGTTTCATTTATTTAAAAAAAGTTTCATTTAATCTGAAAATACTGTATGTGTCAGTTTGCTACCTATGGACCTGAAGAGGGGAAAAAATGTTAAAAATCGATTTTTTGCGATTTTGATCTTGAATATGTAGTTTATGTTCTTTATGACAAGAGTTGTAGTTGCCTCAGAGAGTAAATCAAAATTCCAGACGGTTTGCAAGATATGAGTCTGAAAAAATTATCATTTTTTTTGTAAAAATGACACTGAGGCCACAAATCGTTAGAAGCCCATAAACAAGTGCATGACTTTGGGCAAAACTGGGAGACAACGGTCTTTTTTGGTCTTTTATCACTTTTATCACACATAGTGTAAGCAAATCATTTGGATTTACTTGAAGTATTATTTTGGTTCGCAGGGATATCACGCTGTCGAAACATTTTGATAGTCTCTCCCTACAAACGAGTGCGGTCTTTACATTTACCTAAATTTGCATCAAAAAATCATAATTTTCATAACATTCTCCATTCATAACGTCCTCCAATCTGCGGGTAATACTATAAAATTCACCCTATGGCGGAGGATATATAAGATATTGAGACAAGTCAGGAGAGCCTAAAGTCGTGCGGGGCCGATTATATGATACTCTCAACTTTCTACCCAATTACAATTGTATTCGGGGACAGAGATACAAGCCGACCGAGAATTATCGGCGGCGGCGGCGCTACTCAAAATGGGTCGACGGCGGCGGCTTTCGGCTGATTTGCCGGCTCGTTCTGTTATTCGGTCACCCCTATTTATTTGACAATTTTGGGAATAGAGAAGGAACAAGTTGTATTGGTTTTTAATATCTTTTCTTTTATTGTTTGGCAAGTAATTCAATATTCGTTAATATTAGCCAATATTAGCAAATGTTCCCATAATTTCATTTTATTATCCCATACAACTATTATTTGGGAGTGGGAATCCATTCCCAAAATTTATAATATGGATGAACTTAAAAAATATTTTGCCAATTACAGCTTCTCATGTGAGGCATATTTGACCAGACATCTTGAATATCATAATCCTTCCAAAGATGGGTAAAGCTCTACCTACTTTGACACACTAAAGAAGCACAATAGAGTAGCTGCTGTTTACTGTTTTTTATAGGAACACAGGCCAGGCATACTGGAATCGACTTTCAAATCAATCAATCATTCAACTTTCTATAGACGTCATCATATAGTGGGATCCAGTCGATATGAGCGATGAAATCGGCGGCGACGCGGCTCGTGCAGAAGCATGCGGCGGCGGAAGCTTGTCAGCTTAAAAACGGTCGGCTTGTATCTCTGTTCGGGGAAAACCTGATTTTTGTGTGGCTAATATATGTGTTCTACAGAGCGGAAAAAGTCAAATTGGGGGGGTGACATTTTTATAGGAGCTATATCTATATCTTCATCTGGTTAAATTATAAGGTATTGTGCCAACTTTGTGGTCTCTAAAGCGGAAAAGTCAATATATGTAAATCTGAACCGATCTAACTCACTTTCACCTTCGAAGTATCTAGTTGTGGCAAATCTGTAGAGAATCGGTTAAAATATGTGCTTCGTAGAACGGAAAAAATCAAATCAAAAATCATGGGATCTATATATAAATCTGAACCGATCTGACCCACTTTCACCAAATTTGAAGAAAATCGGTTAAAATATGTGGTTTCTAAAGCGAGCAATATTTTTATGGGAGTTAATTTTAATCTGAACCGATTTGACTCACTTTCGCCACAGATGTTTCTAGTTAAAATTTAAAGAACTGTGGCAAATTTGAAGAAAAAATTTGGTATTTAGAGTCAACGAAAAGTCAACGCCGGGGCAAAATTCTGATCTGACTCAAATTCTAGTTCAATTAAAAGGTACTGTGCCAAATTGGAAGTAAATCGAGTGAAATATGTGGTTTCGAGAGCGGAAAAATAGGTATCAATATTTAGATATGGGGGCTATATCTAAATCTGAACCGACTTGCTTCAAATAAAAATGCTTTCGTCCTTGGTCCGCAAAAATTACCTGTGCCAATTTTTGTTAAGATCGGACAATAATTGCGACCTGTACTTTGATTACAACAAAAGGTAGACAGACGGACAATTCTAAATCATACAAAACTTCGTTGTATATATTTTTGATTTTATACTTGCGCTCCTGTGAGATCGGCCACGTAAACCATATATTTTTGAAAATCTAAATTTCTTTTGAATTCAGAACAATTTAAATGATGTTATGACGCTAGACAAAAGGAAATGTGCTCACTTTGTTATCTGCATATTTACTTTTCCAAGGGATAGATGAGTAATTCGTATTTTGGAACTAAAAAATCTAACAAACTTTGGAACTAACTAATCTAATCTAATGTATCCTATTTTTCACGGGTGCAGTTTGTGTATGGAAACGTTACGGCTATATAAATTCGATAAAAAGAATGACTTTTTTTAATTTTCAAAATTTTAAAAGGATGATAATCAGTGGTACGAAAAAATATGTTTTTCTGCACATTATGAACAAATACTTTACGTATTTGTCAAACAAAACGCATAAAAGCAAACAATAAACAATTTCCTTTATTTAAAATTCTAAAAAGACGAAAAGTAGTCAACTTTGGGCCAATTACTAAAATATACAAGATTTCCGGATTGCCAGTTTAAATTTTTTACAGAGCTACAAAATGTTTAATAGGTCAATTGTTATTGGATTTTGACCGATGGAATTTTATTCTGTAAACTCTATGACTGCATCTCAATGATTTCGATCGATATACCACCTCGATAACACTGTGTGTAATTTTTTAAGTCATTGAAATATAAACATATACGGACACCACTACGTGATAACGGAACAAAAAAAGACCCGTGTCTACCAGTTTTGCCCAAAGTCATACACTTTTTTATGGGCCCCAAAGATTTGGGGCCTCGTTGTAATTTTTGCAAAAAATTGATCATTTGCTCTGGCTCATATCTTGTAATTCGTTTGGAATTTTAATTGATTTACTCTCTGAGGCAAAGTTGTAGCTCTTGCCATAAAGGACAAAAATTGTGAACATATCAAATCTAAACAAGAAAGGAAAGGCTAAAGTCGGGCGGGGCCGACTTGATGATACACTCCTCTTTCTATCGGAAAACAATTTAATTCAGTAAAAAAGTGAAAACGGGAAACAATTTTATATGTTTCCTAATCACAGGCTAATATTACCTGGTCCAATTTTCAAATCGAGAATAATATTTGTATCGGGGCTATATCCAACGTGTTATGCACAATTTAAAGAAATTCTTTCAAAATATGCGGTTTCTGGGGGAAAGTCAGAAAGTGATTCTAAGCCGATCGGTATAATTAACAATGGGTTTATCTCCCTTCCTTTTGGGTGTTACAAACAAATGCACAAAGACATAATAATCTCGTGGAGTGTATAAAAACTTCACCTTCAAGGTCAAAATCGCAAATTTCGTCGATCAAATCGTGTAGGCTGTAGTGTGTGTAGGTAGCGTATACGTGCTGTTGATTAATGATAATATCATTCATACGCACTGTAGTCTGACTGACCAGAAACAGTCCTCCAAGATATATTTGACCTACCTAAACGGTGTTAAGAATCATTCCCAGGAAGTTCATATGTTCTAGAAATTTGTTTACTGAGATCTTGGGCACATTTTTGTGGTTGATTGTTTCCCTGAATTTTGAATGGTTTGCTACCTATGGCCCTGAACAGGGTAAAAAAGTTTAAAAAATTATTTTTTTTATTTTTTTTTTTGCGATTTTGACCTTGAAGACGTTTTTTTTTGATTTCACACAACACAATTTTTGTTCTTTATGACAAGGGCTACAACTTTGCCTCAAAGAGTAAATTAAAATTCCAAACGGTTAACCAGATATGAGTCTGAGAAAATATATAAAAAATATTTGAAGGCATTAGACCGAACGATGCCAAAATTTGTGAAAAATATTCAGAAATGGACAGTTAATGCAATAATACTTTTGATGATTACTACGAAACACGACAAGTGATTCACGACTTGTTCCAGCCAGTACACTAAATGCGTGTTTGATTAAATTCATCCATTCTCTGGAATACAGCTGTGCGTTCATATTAAGTACGATCAAGCGTTACGAGTTTATCAATCTGCACAATTATTTTCAAAAAAGTGCTTGAAATTGTCAATAGCAAAATTGCCCGTGGAAATTTCCAGTGCACCGTAAAACACAATACTTTTCCAAAAGGACCAATTATGACATATCAAATTTCCCTTTAATGTAATCTAAATCTAAACAGCATAAGTACTTAGAAATAATTTTTATCTCATTTCAATATTGTTTAATCATTTGAAATAGATTTTCAATAATTCAAACAACGATCGCAATTAAAATTAATTGAAATATGGACAGGAAAATTTCTGTCTTGTCAGCCAGTATTTTATGTTTATTTATGAAACAGGTTTCTTTTCGGCCAAATAAATGTGCCAACTAAACTGTCTTGATACTCCACTCTATTGTCACGCGCATCTTTTTACGAATCAAAAAGCGAGTCTTTAATAGGTATACACCCTTGGGCAATGGGAATGGGTACAATTCAATGCCGGGCTCATAATTTGTTATATGAATGTCGTGCTGTGTGCAAAAAAAATAAAGATAATTGGAATTTGAGTTCAAAAGACATGAATGTTTTACTCACATCATAAGGACAGGTGTGATTCATGTCGGTGAAACTACTGACCCGTGTAAAAAACTTGCTCAAAAATCCATTACGCCTCTGGCTATCCAAAAATCCACAAGCATCCCAGGTAACATTGGCCAAAATGTCCGTGCGTGGCGATCTGACGGCATGCAATTCCAAACGGATATCGGCATTTGTGATGGGCAGCTGCAATATGTGAACTGTTACTGAAACCGAGGGCAACTTTAGCTTGGTCCACTTAAATTGGCACAGATCAAAACGGGCGTAATCGTTGTCGTGAACGATGCAGGTGACATTAAATAATTTCACCGAAACGCATTGGTACTGGGGATCAAATACGAAATCGAATTAATCGAAAATTTAATTTTTATATTTACCTGTTGTATTTGAAAGAATATTCCATCGAATTAATCGAAAATGTAATTTCAATGTAATTTTTATATTTACCAGTTGTATTTGAAATAAAATTGCCCCAACGAAAGTAAATGCTACACGAAAGAGGAACATTTTCACGTCGACCTTTAGCTGACCTAGCTTAGTATCAACTGTGGAGCGATGAATGTACATGTACAAGAATTTCGACAATTTTATATGATTCATAACCCTCATTTTCTATAATGACAGTGAAATTACATCTCCAGCTTGGATGCAAAACAAACAATTATACCAAGCAACAACAAAAGAATAATATTGTGTCCAAGGCCCAAACATTTATTTTTAATATGCCTTGGATCATACTGATTCGTAAAAGGGTAATTCCACAAGATTCCGACGCGGTGAGTATTTTGAACTTCTTCGACTTTGATGATTGATTGGCACGGGCAATAAAGCATTTACTGTAGTTCAAATTAGTACGTGGCTTGAGTTTTACAGTGGATTTTTGTGAAGAGATGGTTTCCTTAACGATATTCAAACTTTGGGTCACGATATTAGTATCAACTGAAAGGTTTCCACCTTCTCTTTCCGACAAGATAGAAGTAAAGGGAAATGTTGTGGTGGTTTAAGGCCTCGAAAAATTAAAAATAATCTTAATCTTTGAATATCTTGAAAAACATATTTTTTATTTTCTTAAAAATCCGTAGGTACAAATAGTAATATTGTTTTTCAAAACTATAGCGTAATTACAACAGAAAACGACCCAAAAACCATAGGTTTGGATTTTCATCCTCTCCGATTTGGCACATATATTCAACTAGTGGCTGCGGGTGATATATCGTTTACCGTAGCTCAAAGGCGTGGTTTAAGTTCTACAGTGGTCCAAAGTTGGTTATCTCGGGTTTTTTTTGAAGAGATGACTTCCTTATCGATATCATAACTTTGGATCGATTTTGTTTTTTCTTTTAGCTTATGTTATTCTCTACAAAATATCAAAAATTCAGAGTGGGTTGGCAATAGGTTAAGAAATTACGGCTGTTTTTTTCAAAGTACAGTTGAACTTCGATTAACCGTGATTATCTACTAACCGTGAAGCTGAGTGGTTGATTTTTTACCTCTATTAAACGTGATTTACCTTTATTATCCGTGATGCACATGTCCATGTGACTACTTGTTTGTTTTTTCGTATAATACACACACATCTCTCATATTAAAATTCGGTGATTGCCCTTTTTCATGAAAGTGTAATTTTCATATCAAATTTCATATTCATTCATCAGTGTGAAATTTGATCTGTCAAGACGTGTTTTCCTTACATCATGCCACCGTCAAAAACTAAATCCGCGAAAAGAGCAAGAAAAGTTCTTTCAATTAAAGAAAAAATGGAGCTGATTAATGAATACTCAAAACGTAGAGTACCTTTTAAAATGTTGTCTGAAAAATATGGAGTTGGCATTCAAACTGTATCCGATTTAATAAAAAACAAAGATCGGGTTTTAAAATTTTGCTCCGATACTGATTCAATGATTAAACACAGATATACACTAAAAACATCCGAAAATCCAAAAGTTGATTTCGCAACATATGAATGGTTTCGGAAAGAAAGATTTAAGGGAACTCCAATTTCAGGTAAGTTAACTGAAATCGAGATATTGTATGAACTTAAACTGAAATTTGCTTCTGAACTTCAGGCGAAATGATTGTCGAAAAGGCAAAAATGTTCCATTTGAAGTTAAACATTTGGTTGGCTGGATAAATTCAAAAAACGTCATGGAATCCGTCGACTGAAATCTACGGGAGAAAAGGAGTGTGCTGATTATGAGTCTGCTACGATGTTTGTGGACGACTTGGATGAAATCATTAAAAACGAACAACTTACAAGTGAACAGATCTACAATGCAGACGAAACCAGTCTATTTTGGAGGTGTTTGCCTCAGAGTTCTTTGGCTAGTGGTAATGAATATTCTATTGAAGGGTACAAGGAATCCAAGGAGAGAATCACAGTGCTAGTTTGTTCAAATGCTGCAGGAACTCACAAGTGTAAATTGATGATAATAGGAAAAAGTGCCCATCCAAGAGCTTTAAAAAACGTTGAACACCTTCCTGTGATTGATAAAACTAATAAGAAAGCTTGGGTAACACAACAGCTATTTCTGGAGTGGTTTAATCAAAATTTTGTACCAGAAGCAAAGGAACATCAACGGCGCATCGGTCTCAAAAATAACTGTAAAATACTTTTACTATTAGACAACTGTCCAGCACACCCAGATGTAAATGCTATGATATCTGAAAACGTTACAGTAAAATATCTCCCACCAAATCGCACGTCCTTGATTCAGCCTATGGATCAAGGAGTAATTCGGAGCTTCAAAAGTCACTACCGTAAACTGATCGTTCAAAAACTTGTTGGTGCTAATGACAGATGTGAGTTCGTTAAATCTTTGAATATTAAGACAGCTTTGTGGGCAGCCGCAGCTTCGTGGGACTCTGTAACTCCACAAGTTTTAAAAAGAGTTTGGAATAACTTACTATCTCATAATGAAGATGCTCCAAATAGCCTTGTTGAGATACAAACAGATATAACCATACCGTCTGGATGTACGATTGATGCTGTCGAAAAGTGGATGGTGTGCGACTCAGATGTCGCTCCATTTGCTATTATATCTGAAGACGAACTCGTAGACATGGTTACCCAAAGCCAAGAAAATGAGCTTGATTCAAATCAGATGGAGGAAATGCGGACGAAACGCCTACATTGGCTCAGGCAATAGAGGCTAGTAGTATTTTGTTAGGTTTAGAAAACTTTAATTGTCCAAGTATTTCAGAACCAGATAAAATGCAAATATATCGCATACAAACTCATTTGTTGGAAGAACAATCAAAAGCTAAAAGCATAAGACAGACTTCCTTAAAAGATTTTTTTAAATAAATGTATGTATTCCTAGAGAATGATAAGTTATTTATAGACGCAGATTTACATGTTTTTGTCAAAAATAAATAAAAATAATAAAATTTATACATGTAAAATTTTACCTCTTTTAACCGTAATTTTCGATTATCCGTGATTAGCCCGGTCCCGAGCATTACGGTTAATCGAAGTTCGACTGTATTTCGTTAATTCAGCAAGCTCATAATTTATCATTAGAGTCGACACCTCTACTTTATCAGACATCGACACCTCTAATTTATCGTGAGAGGTGTCGATGTTCCCGACTTAAATGAAAGATTCGTTTGATTCACGGGTTCATCCCAAAATATTTCGCTTTTATCATTGTCCGTAAACTGGACGCATTCAAAAAAATGTATAAAACACGAATATGGTAAAATTGATGAAAATAATTTACATTGATGGGCCCATATACAAACAAAATCGGTGTCATTCCATCTCATTGTAGCTGCGCCTAGTGAAAAATATAACAATTATTCTCATCAATATTTACTGTAATAGGTGAATCCAGAGTGTTATCAGTAAATCGGAAGGTGCATATGAGCGGTGACAATATATTTACGTAATGGTCCACTTATATGGTTCATGGTAATATGAACCCAGCAAACAAAATTGGAAGTTCCGTAGGAATCACATTTTAATCGCATCTCAAAATCCAAATGTGCTTTTCTCCCCGCTTTTGAGGAAGTTCATTAAAAACTTCCAAAAAAGTCTATAATATGTTAATATCCCGTAATATTTTACGAATAGCAATTTCGCAAGTGAATGGGAACGAAATTTTAGTATGGGAAGGCTTTATTTTGCTGGGATGGTTTTGTTGGCAATTGGCGGCAGGTCTATCATAATATTTGGGGCCAGTGCCAAAAAACATGGGCCTATATAATTCTGATTCACGGTAGGTATTCCTAGTTGAAATATATCATGATCTGCAACATTTCATCAAGACCCGATGTGAGGTGAAGGTTCTAGATCGGTAATAGAGTAAAAAGGGGCCCATTTGGATGGAGATATACCCATAAATGGACCCATATATCTGACTTTCATAGTAGCTCTTTCTAGTTGAAATATAACATGATCTGCAAAATTTTATAAACGTCTGATGTAAATTATGGATTCTGGAGTGGACAATAGAAAATGGGGCCCATTTGTAAGGGCGTTATATTAAAAAGTGGAACCTTATAGATCACTTTGAAAGTAAGTATTCTTATTTGATGATCTGCAAAATATTATCAAGATCCAATGTAATATGTGTGTTCTAGGGCTGTAATAATAAAAATTGGGGCCCATGTATAAGGGCGCTATATTAAAAAGTGGGCCCTTATAGATTACTTTCATAGTAGGAATTCTTAGTTGAAATATAAGATGATCTGCAAAATTGTATCAAGATCCAATGTAAGGTGTGGGTTATACAGCGGTACTAGTGTAAATCGGAGGTACATTTGTATGGGGGCTATATCGAAACATGGACCCACGAAAACCCACTTTCATGTTAGCTATTTCTTGTCCGAATATAACATTGTCTAGAAAATTGTATCAAGATCCAATGAAAAAAGTGTGTTCTAGAGCAGTAATAGGGTAAATTGGGGGATATTTTTATGGAGGCTATGTCTGAATCTGGACCGATTTCTCCCAATTTCAATACCAATGGTCGTTGGTAAATCCAATTTTACGGCAGAAAATACAAAGGGGCCTATAACAACACTTGGGGCCTGATCCAAAACATAGGCCTATATATTTTTCATTCACAGTAGATATTTCTAGTTGATATATATCATGATGCGATGTAAGACGTAGTTTTTAGAGGTGTAATAGAGTAGAATGGGGGCCCATTTGGGTTATTCCAAAGTACAGACACATATTTGACTTTCATCTGCTGACTCAAATCTGCAAAATTTGAAAAACTTCCGATGTAAAATTTGCATCATTGTGGGATAAAAATTAAAATGGGGCCATTTGTAAGGGCGCTACATTAAAAAGTGGTTCGTTATAGATCACTTTCAAAGTAGGTATTCTTAGTTGAAATATGATATGATATGCAAAATTATTGTTTGGGGGCTATATCACAGCATAGACCCATGTGGTCCACTTTCCCGTGAGCTGTGTCTAGTTCAAATATAACACGAACCTGAAAATTTGGTCGTGATCCCATGTAAAATGTGTATTCTAGAGCAGTAATAGTGTAAAATAGGGATATTTGTATGGAGGCTATATCTAAATCTGAACCGATTTTCTTTCAATGCCAATTGTCCTTGGCCAAAAAAAGTAACTCCTGCCAAATTTCATGACAATCGGATCAGAATTGTGATCTGTAGAGTGCGAACAAGCTTAGATGGACAGCAGACGGACGGACAGACAGACATCGTTAAATCGATTCAGCTGGTAATTATAAGCCGATCCGTCTACCTAAAGGTGGGTCTAGCTCTATTATTTCTTGGTGTTACAAACATTTGGCGCGAAACTAACTTATAATACCCACGAAGTGTTGTAGGGTATAAAAACACATTAGCAAATAAAATCTTGCCCGAGCCTTATCAAACCATATCAAAAACTTATCCATTGTACAGGTATAAAGAACAAATATTTACGATTTTATTGTATTTGTTATCCATTTTTTATTAAATGCGCTAAACTTCACATTTTTAGTTCGATTTGGGCGTAAAACTGCACATACGCTATTATAATAACTCCGTGCGACACGATTTCCGTCCTAAGAACGAGACTATAGGTCACTATTAGTAAAATGGCACGCTCAGTTTCTTATTTCGTGATCGTTCGTGCTTTTACTTTCCAAAGGATATAGATGTTTTAATAATTTAGTTTCGTACTTGTGCGTGTCACAGAACGACGATATGGGCATCAAATGAAAGTGAAGAATATCTGTTAAAAACACTTCAAATTCCATATTTCTACCTGTATTAGTTTAGGATTAACAACCATTTCAAATTTCGCCCTAAAAAAATTATTTATATTATTCATGTTTATTTATTAAGGATAGAAATTTGAAATTAGTGTTAATGCCAAACTTTTATAGATAGAAGTACGAAATTTGCAGCATTTTTAACAGATATTCTTCCATTGAAAGAATAAAATTTGAGATTTTTTTTTTTCAGTTTTTTCGTTTGTATTTTTTTTGGTCTGTAATCAATATTTGATTTGAACTGAGATATTGTCCTGGCTCATTTGCATCTATTCAATATTAATATTCTATTCAATAGAATGCAAATTTATTTACAAATTGCATGGTGACATTTATTACTTGGCTGCAGACTACCACGATCATGATTTCGACAATGTCAAAAGTCTTTTCAAGTGGCTTCGCAGCGACTTTTCAACATCAATCCCGGCCTCTATAAGGAGATAATTCTCACAAACGAATGAGAAGCACAACTCACTTGCCAAATTTGCGTTTATAAAATCGCACCAATAATAAAGTACACATGTCATTGAGTTGCCTATGTAAGTATGTGTATATGCAGGTATAGTTACCCAGCAATACTTCTGCCGTGCCAATGCTCATTTGTTTTAGTTTTTTTCGTTTGTATTTTCAGATTTTTTTAAATTAGCTTTGTATAAGAGTAGAATGTGTTTACGATGCAAATGACTCCATATGTCAGTTGTTATTTCACATTTAACATACTAAGGACGAACCACTTGAAAAAATGTGCGTCCCTCAATGGGTTAGGAAGTTCTTAAAATTGCAATTGACGATCAATACCTATCCAACGGGCCGCTGAAAACACAAATCGAACTGAAGACGTGGAAATTTAACGGATTTTATAAAAATGCATTAAAAATTGCAATAAGGTCGTAAAAATCAGCCCTTTACACTGGGACACATTACAAGTTTTTGATATGGTTTGATAAGGCTCGGGCAAGATTTTAATTTCTCATTTTTTATATAGTCTTTTTTTTCGAATGGGTCCAGCGCACGAACGGACAATGATAAAAAAACGAACTATTTTGGGAGAACCCGCAAAACAAACGAATCTTTCATGTCATGGAGTCTCCGATGAACATTTCAAGGTGTCACAAACGGAATGACAAAGTGAATATACCCCCATCCTTAGGTGCAGGGAACTCAAGGATTAATTGCATTCCACAAAGGCTGTTGATTTTCGTACAGGAAAACATTACATTTTTTAATATAGCCAAACCAAAACAATCTATATATATAAAAATGAATCTGTGTTTGTTTGTTTGTTTGTTCTTTATGCAGCCTAAACTACTGGACCGATCTTCTTGAAATTTTCACAGTATGTTCATGCTGAACCGGTGGTGAAAATAGGCTATATATTTTTTTGATATTTTTCGTCGTTTTTATAAATTAGCATATTTGGAGTACTGTTGGAGCTAGAGCCTTGAATTTTTGTGAAAGTTCACTAATTGTTAGTCTGCACAGTTGTGCCAAAAATGGGCGGTATTGGAAAAGTGGGCATGGCACCTCCCATACGAAGTTAAAACCCAATTTTGAATATTGTCAGTTCTAGGACACCTAGAGTGCTGAAATTTTGTGTAGGTGCATCTAGCGTCAATGTGGGTAATTGTGCCAAAAATGGGCGGTATTGGAAAAGTGGGCGTGGCACCTCCCATACGAAGTTAAAACCTATTATTGACTATTGCAGTTCTATGGCAGCTAGAGTGCTGAAATTTTGTGTAAGTCCATCTAGCATCAATGTGCGTAGTTGTACCAAAAATGGGCGGTATTGGAAAAGTGGGCGTGGAACCTCCCATACGAAGTTAAAACCCAATTTTGAATATTGTCAGTTCTAGGACATCTAGAGTGCTGAAATTTTGTGTAAGTGCATCTAGCGTCAATGTGGGTAGTTGTGCCAAAAATGGAAGGTATTGGAAAAATGGGCGTGGCACCTCCCATACGAAGTTATAACCTATTTTCGAATATATTCAGTTCTATGACAGATACAATACTGAAATTTTGTGTGAGTGCATCTAGCATAAACCTGCTTAGTTGTGCCAAAAATGGGCGGTATTGAAAAAATGGAAGTGCTAACTCACATACGTTCGTATATATTGTCAGTTCTGTAACACCTAGAGTGCTGAAAATTTGTGTTAGTAGATCCAGTGTAAGTAGTTGTGCAAAGATGGGCGGAAAGTGGCCGTGACCCTTCCCATTCGAAATTAAAAACCGTTTTAGAGTATCATCGACGCCAAGATTCCTATATTGTTGTGTGAGTTAATACAAATATAATATACAAATAACAAAGGGTGATTTTTTAGCCATTATCTTTTTGGCAACACTGGTTTAAACAGCTGACGCACGTTTCGTGTTTTGTTTCACTGTCAAACATCTTCAGTTTGGTCTATAATTTAACCATGAATCGTCTTACAAACGAACAACGCTTGCAAATTATTGAATTTTATTATCAAAATGCGTGCTCTGTTAAGAGAGTGCCTCGCGCGCTTCAGTGGTCAGTTTAATCGACCCACTGAATCGGCTATTCGGGCTATTGTGACTAAATTTCGCACCAAATTTACATTGTTGGACATTAAACCACCAACACGCTTACGTAGAGTGCGAACTGAAGGAAATATCGCAGCTGTATCTGTCAGTGTTAATGATGACCATCAATTATAGATTCGTCGCCGTTCGCAGCAATTGGGCCTCTGTTACTCAAAAACGTGGAAATTCCAAAATTGGACTAAGCGGATGGACCATTTGAGGCACAGTCAAGCTCAACATTTGCATGAAATAATCTTCAAACATTAAATTATATGGACCGTACAATCGATTCAAATAAAGATATCATACATTTTTCTGAATTTTGTGTGCTTTTTTTTTTTGAAAATCTTTCCTATAGCTTTTAAAAAAGCACCCTTTATACAATACAATATACAAATGGGCGGGATTTGAAAGATGGGGAATTTTTTATTAGAATTTTGTAAAATTACACGTTTTCTTTTTTTAGCACAATAGTAGAGAAAGGTTAAAAAAGGTAATATTCATTCAAAAGCCGACTTAAGTCAAAAAATGGAAATTATATTAATTTTTTAGTTTGTGTGTTGTTTGATTAGTGAACAATTTGATTGACTTTTTATGTGTGTTTGAATGTTGTACATTCGAATTCCAGGTATTCCGTTAAGTAAGTTCTTCTTACGTAGAAATTTTTTTGTTTTGGTAATGGAAAGGAGGAGAATCACATTCAACCTTAAATCAATTTTATTTTTGACAATTCTTCCTTTATTCGCCGCAAACTAAAGTCCATTCTTTTAGTATCTCAGGGAAGTACCTTGATTATAAGTGGTACATATATTACCGATCACAAGAAAAACAATATAAAACCTGATTTTAATTTCCGTTTGTTCTTTTGCCTGGCGAAGCGGGCGGGGTTTCAGCTAGTATAAAATAAATTTAAAATTTAAATTATTTCAAACCACCACTAATCAGGCAAGGCTACGAATACGTTTATATCACATATATCGAAATAATACCCCAAGTCAATTCAAAAAGTACATAGAAGATAGCAATCTTCAAAAAGGCTAAAACACCCTAAATATTGGGGAATAGTGGGTGCATTTTAAGCTAGTGCCGTTTGATTGGTTGCATTTCCATCCTATTTTAATTCCAAAAGTATAAATTATGAAAATCCATTATCTCTCATGTACACAGTACAATATAAGCCAAGTTAAAAAGTATGAATTTGTAAAGATCTTATTGGCGACTACACCGAATTTTATGATTGTAGCTGTCATGCATGTCTACATAATTAGAGGGATGTACACATCGAATTTCAGCATTCTTGCTGTAGCCGTTTAGTGGGTACCATTTTTATTCCTCTGTCCCCATTGTATCGCTTGAATGTACGAAATTGGAAAAACCTTTTATTTTTCCTGTTCACCTCATTATTCTGGCTGCTGCCATTTGGTTGGTACAATTTGTATCTCCTTTTCACGTGTCTACGCAATTAGATGAATGTATACAACGAATTTTATTATTCTACTAGATGCAGCCATCTGCAGGTTAGTACATTTTTATCCCTCTATTCCCATGTACGAATTTGGAAAAAATACTTTTATATTATATATCTATTCAATTAGAGGAATATACACGCCAAATTTCTAGCTGTTGTCGATTGATAGGTACAATTTGTATCCATTTTGCCCCATTTTACCCCAGTACGAATAAGAACCACTTTATGGTTCCCTTTTTGTTATAAGAGGAATGCGCATACCCAATATCAAGTAAGTACAAGCAGACATATTGCAAAAAACATGTTGAAATACTTTAAAATATTAGGGATTTTTATGGGTACTTTCAGTCCTTGTGAGGTAAAAATTTTTCCCTTTGGACCGACTTCGCCCAGTTGCAATCCCAACCGATCTACGACTATAAGACGCATTTATGGAAAATTTGGACGTCCTAGCTCCTTTCGTTTAGATGCTAGCGTGCTTTCAACAGGCGGACGGACACGGCTAGATCGTCTTAGAATTTTATGACGATCAAGAACTTTATAGGGTCTCAGGTCGATATTTCAAAGTGTTACAAACGGAATGACAAAGTTAGCATACCCCCATCTTGGTGGTGGGGGTATAAAAACGTAATCGAAATATAATTTGGTTTCATGCTAAAGGGGATTGCAACATTTTTGCGGACAAAACCGGTTACAATTATGTTGTGATCATTCGTTGGTCTATGTGTATATATGTACGTATACCTTTTGCGTTTGCAATTATAATGAACAGAAACTACGTTAGTACAGCCTATTGTAAATATCTTGCTACTATCCCTTGCTTAGCTTTTATTTCAGTATTAAATGATATAAATCGAAGACTGTGTGTATTAATAAACAAAACTATTTATGTGTTGTATGACTTAAATGTGTTTGTGTTACAAAGGTAACGACGCCAGGTCAGTAGAGAACCATTGTTAATGTCTCCTTCCATTTATGAACCATTTGGGACAGCCACTAATGCACAGCAATATTCCAAATTACTTTTAGGTACAGAGGCCTTCATGGAATTGAAGGAGGAATCTTTGAAACAAAAATTATGTTGCGGTTGGGGGAGTAAAGTAACTGTACAATCCTCAAAAGTATCTTGTATAAATATAGAGTGTCTCTACTATGACTTCGATGGCAAATGGAAGTTGACATGTAGTCTACATTAATATTCCACTGCTTTAATTAATATTACTGAAATATTAAATATTGCAAAGTGATTTCAAACAAAACCAGCACAAAAGGTCTGGATGGCATTTCACACAGATATATATGAAGTGTTGACCAGTTTAAGATTGACAATTGCGTCCTGCAATTTTTGGTTTATACGACAAAAATATAATTATAATAATACAGGGTTTTCCAGCAAGAGGTGTTATTTTAAATCACCCGGTATTTCGGTAGCTGTCACTTTGGAAGCTTTTATTCTTTGACATTTGACAAGTAGGAATGCCATTACTAAAAATGGAACGATACACGCTTCAACAACGCATTGAAATTATCTTAAAGCTTATAAAGTTTAGTTAACACAAGAACTCAAACCGGCCGATCAACAACAACGTCATGTCTTTGCTGATTGGGTCCTTGAGATTAATGAAAATGATTCGGAATTCCATCGAAAAATCATCTTGACTGATGAGGCCCATTTCCACCTCGGTGGCTACGTCAACAACCAAAATTGTCGCGTCTGGGGCTCGGAAAATCCAAGAGTTATTGTTGAGAAGCCTCTCCATCCTCATCGTGTGACTGTTTGGTGCGGTTTATGGTCCGGCTAGGGTCATTGGACCTTACTTTTTCGAAAATGAGGTTGGATCAACAGTTACGGTGAATGGATTGCGCTATCGAAAGATGATTAATATTTTTTTATGGTCGGCGTTGGATGGTATTAATCTGGACTACGTTTACTTTCAACAAGGCGCTACGTGCCACACAAGCAACGAAACCAATGCTCTTTCGGGAAAAGTTTCCGGACCGTGTTATCTCACGAAGAGGTGATCACAATTGGCCACCGAGATCTTGTGATTTAACACATTGCGACTTCTTCCTTTGGACCACGTGAAAGATAAGGTAAGGGTCAAAAGCCCAGAGTCGATTCAAGACCTCAAAGATAGAATTCGTTAGGCTATCGAGGACATAGGGCAGCCACTTTGCGATTTGGTTATGGAAAATTACATGAAAAGGATATGGTCCTGTAAGCGTGGTCGTGGTGGCCATTTGGCTGATGTTGTTTTATTATGAAATAAACATCTCTTTATTATGAAATAAACATCCGATCATTTATCTCAAAAAATTATATTTTTCTTTGAATACCAAAATAACACCTCTTGTTGGAAAACCCTGTATAATTTGAAACAAGTATGGAGTGAACCACAGAAGTCGATTATTCCAAATTATTGTAATCGAACAAAAATTGCGGCCTGTACTTTGGTTACAAGAATAGATGGACACAGGCTTGCCAGATAAATTAATTGTAAAATAAAATTATTTATTGATTCATCAACAATCTGGAAATATTTTGACCATCAAATGTCGTGAAAAAGGTTCTTATTTAAAATTGCAATAGCTTCGTTGTAGACAAAGACACAGCGCTTGGATGATATTTTGTTGTATGAAAGCTAATGTTTATAGGAGTTTGGAGCGTCATTAATTTAATTAAAATTTTTATTGATTGTATTAAATACTTTACAACCAAATTAATTTCAGTGATCCTTTTTTGTCGATGACATTTTTCTTTATATACCCTACACCACTTCGTGTATTAGCGTATTATAAGTCAGTTTTCCAGCAAATGTTTGTAACACCATGAAATATTCGAGCTAGACCCACCTTTAAGTATACCGATTGGTTGTCCGTCTGCTCACCATTTAAGGCTTGGTTGCACTCTACAGGTCGCAATTGTTGTCCGATTGCCATGAAATTTGGCAGAAGTAATTTTTTAATCCAAAGACGATTGGTATTGAATTTGAAGGAAATCGGTTCAGATTTAGATATAGCCTACATACCCCTCCATATCCCTCCAATTTAACATACTATTGCTCTAAAATACATATTTTACATTAGATATTGATAAAATATTTAGGATAATGTTATATTTGCACTAGAAACAGCTAAAGTAGAAGTGGGTATGCGTCCATGTTTTGATATAGCCCCCATACAAATGTATTTACGATTTACACGATTATTAAGCTAAAATGCATATCGGATCTTGATAAAATTTCCCGCTCCATGTTACATTTAGACGAGAAACACCACCTTTGAAAGTCAGCTATATAGGCCCGTATTTATACCCTCCACCTCCAGGATGGGGGTATACTATCTTTGTCATTCCGTTTATAACACCTTGAAATATCGACCTGCGACCCTATAAAGTATATATTATTGATCGTGATAAAATTCTAAGACGATCTAGCCATATCCGTCCGTCTGTCCGCCCGTCTGTTGAAAGCACGCTTGCATTTAAACAAAAGGAGCTAGGACGTTCAAATTCGTCTTATAGTCGTAGATCGGTTGGGATGGAAACTGGGCGAAATCGGCCCAAAGGGAAAAATTTTTTTCCTCACAAGGACTGAAAATACCCATAATAACCCCTAATATTTTAGAGTGTTTAAGCATGTTTTTCAATATGTCTACTTGTACTTACTTGATATTGGGTATGCGCATTCCTCCTACAACAAAAACGTACACCATAAAGTGACTCTTATTCGTTGGAGGTAAAATGGGGCACAAAGGGCTAAAAATGGTACCTATCAAACGACAACAGCTAGAAACGCGAAATTCGGTGTGTACATTTCTCTAATTGGGTAGATAAATAATATAAAATTATTTTTTCCAAATTCGTACTTTTAAGGGGTAAAATGGGAATAGAGGGATAAAAATGTTACAAGCCAAACGGCTACACCTAAAATAATGAAATACGGTGTATACATTCCTCCGATTGCATAGACAAGTAAAATACACGGATTTTTCAAAATTCGTATTTTTGGGGTTAAAATGAAAAAAGGGAATAAAAAAAGGACCAATCAAATGACCGCAGCTAGAGTCATGAAATTCGGAGTATACATTCCTCTGACTGCGTAGAGACGGAAAATAAACTGTTTTTTCGAAATTCGTACTTGTTGGGGTCAAAATAGAAAAAGGGGATAAAAATAGTACCAACTAAATGACCGAAGCTAGAGACATGAAATTCGGAGTATATATTCCTCTGACGGCGTAGACATGAAAAATAAAAAGTTTTTCAAGATACAAAAGGGGACCTAAGGCATAAAAATGGTACCAACTAAACGGATATAGCTAGAATGATGGAATTCGGTATGTACATCCCTCTAATTGCATAGACACGTAAAATAAAGAGAAAGTCGTACTTCAAAGGGGGTAAAATGAAAAAAGGAGATACAAATGGTACCAACCAAATGGCCGCTGCTAGAATCATGAACTTCGGTGCGTGCATTCCTCTGACTGCATAGACACGCAAAATCAAAAGATTTTTTCCAAATTCGTACATTTTTACTATTACGGCAAAAATTGGTTTCTGTCTTATATTTACTTGTTGTTGACTTGAAGTATTATTTCGATATATATATATGGTATAATCGTATTGGTAGCTTTGCCTAGCGTGGTTTGAAATAAGCAAAATTTTATATTTATTTATAAAATTATATTTTATTAAAATATATTAAATTAAAAAAATATAATATATTAAAATATATATTTAAATAAATTGATATTTTTGTGTAATCTTACTGCACTTCTACGAAAATCGACTGCCTCTGTGGAAAGCAATGGTGGTTATAAAAGTTCGGCTCGATCGAACTTAAAGCCGTGTTTAATTTTTTCTTCTTACGAAGGGTAATTTTATTTGGTAATGGCAAGGAGAAGAACAATTTCATATCCTATGTAGAAATAACTTATCAGTGTCGCTTTTGTATAAATTGATTGCCTTGCCAAGCTGTTATCAGCCGCATATATATTTACAACCCCAGGATTAATTCATCTCGTAGTTTTATTTTATACATTTGCTTTCTTTCTCCTTATTTGAATTTACACTTTCCTCCTATTACAAATCACATTTGAAACAAATCTTCAGCCTCTTTTCTTTGTGAAAAGGAAAACATGGCATTGGTACTTTTTTGTACAACAAGAAAGAAGAACAATCTCTGCAGTCTCTGGCACAGCGCGTACTGTAACCCGAGTGGAAAAACTGTGCCTCGATGCACACCAAACATTCAAATTTAACAAGATCTCTGTGCGACCGCATTCGAACTATAAAATTCTATTTTTGGTAGATAACATTTGCCGCCATGGCTACGTAGCAGAAGATGGTAGGGAGACCTGGCAAAGAAATGGCGGCCGGAAAGCAACCACCATCCAATAGAACAACCGAGTCGCCAACTTAGCAGCAAATCGCAATTGTAATCTAAGAATACATGAAATGCAAAACCTCAGGAGATGTTACAACGTGTATTCAATGCATCCTGCATCACGGATACGTTAAAGGCAGAATAATTGCACACAAAAGGCAATTCACAATCTCGACTAGTATAAATATTTATGCATGACTATGGAATACGAGGAAGTGGGAGGAGCTGGCATGGCAAGGAAATGCTTTGGCGGAATTTTTATGGTGCAAGGACTAGAGCAAAATCGTTTATTTAAATTAGATATAAGTATGTATTAATGAAATAAAGGAACATTTGAGGGACACCCTAAAATATCAACAACATATTCAGGGCATTTTTCAAGATCCAAACTTTAAAGGGGGAAGCGGGACAAAAAGAGATAAACCAATCATATCAAATTCTAGCAGCTATCATCGAGAAAAGTTTTAAAATTTTAATTGAATTTTCAATAATTTGTGTAGGGGATCATAATATTTAAAACTCTCAGACTCTTCCTGACGCAAATGACAAGGCATGAATGGAAAGACATGCACTTTATTGAACAAATAAAGTATTTCTCTCTGTTATGCTCTGGATAACCGAAAAAAGCACTTCGCCAATGATACGATGCAACAGCCAACAAACAAAAGCCAACACATTTTTTGCACAGCAGTACAAAACCATTTATTTTTCCGGAGATTTTTTCCCCTTTTCTCTGTTGCACTAATGCAAACACAATCTCCTCTTTGGACAGGATGCGAAAAAAGACGAATAAAAATTGCTGAAAATTGCAAAAGATTGGATATGGGCCAAATATTTTTAAATTACACTTCCGTTGTTGTTTTACATGTTCAGCCCAGTTAAGCTTTCAATGGATGTTGCCATCACGGCCGTAACTATGCGGACATGCAACAAGGCTGCCACCATTAGCGAGCGTTAAACCAAAGAGGAAGCTAAATTTCGAGTTATCAACAGACATCCCGCAAACAAAAAAAATAAATGCCTGAATGCGATATCTGTCTGTGCTTTTTTAATAGCACGTTTGTAATTTCATATGCTGCATATGGGCGATGCAAAAAAATATTTTGATTAAACTCGATGTTACGTCCGGACGTCGAGCCTTTGGCCCAGGGCTACATGCTAAATATAAGAAGATAGCATGGAATATATGTATATGCTTTGAGGCATTCTAATTCATAATGTCAACACCAAAAAATTGTTAATACATATTTTTTTAATTTTTAATAAAAAAAATAATAAAAATTCATTCAATGATTTGGCAAAATTTTTGTTGTACAGTGAAAATACTTATAAACGAATTGTAATATAATTGAATTAAATTTAAACTCGTTTGGAGTTTCAATTTAATACGGTTTAACAGATTTTAATGAAAAAAATATATTTCCAATATTTTTTAGGGATGACTAGATCATTTGGATTGTGAAAAGTGCGCTCTTCCCTTTAATGCCAATATCGCGTTTCTAGGACTAACATTCAACTCGTAAAACATATTTGAATAATTATATTCTTGAAGATTTGAGTTTTTTAAATGCAAATTCGGTCTATTTTTGAAAAAACAAAGTATGCAAATTTGTTATGTTTCGCTTATATTTCAGAATTTTATAGACATTTTGATGAACCAGCTAAATTGTTTCCTTTTAATTCCATTCCATTTTTAATTTTTTTGATTTTTAATTTAGGACTTACTGAACATTTTTCTCTACGATAAATACTTTGGAATTAGAAAAATATAACTAGATAGATGATAGATAGATGTTCTTTACTTCAATATATCAAAAGTATACAATAAAAAATTTTTATGAAATAATTCTTGTAACAATGAAATGTAAGAACTTACGACAATGACATTAGAGTCGGAGATTTGATTTGAATATTTTTTTTTCTTTATGCATTTGTTTGTAACACCCAAAAGGAAACGAGATAGACCCATTGTTAATTATACCGATCGTCTTAGAATCACTTTCTGAGTCGATTTAGCAATGTCCGTCTGTCTGTCTGTCTGTCTGTCTGTCTGTCTGTCCGTCCGTCCGTCCATCTATTCTTGTAATCACGATACAGGTCGCAATTGTAGACAGAACCAAATGAAACTTTGCACAACGATGTTTTTCGGGATAAGGACGAACGCTATTTAATTTGAAGAAAATCGGCTCAGATTTAGATATAGCCCCCATACGAATTTCACTCCCGATTTGACTCTTTTCACTCTAGATAACACATAATACAACAGATTTTCTTTAAAATTGGCAAAACATCTTAAATTGTAACTGGAAACACCTGTGGTAAAAATGTGTTAGATCGGTTCAGATTTATATATAGCTCCCATACAAATTTCGCTCCCGATTTGACTTTTTCCGCTCTAGAAACCACATAATGTATCAGATTGTCTTCAGATTTGGTAAAACATCTTATATTTCCAGTAGAAACACCCATGGTGAATATCGGTCAGATCGGTTCAGATTTATATATAGCTCCCATACAAATTTCGCTCCCGATTTGACTTTTTCCGCTCTAGAAACCACATATTGTATCAGATTGTCTTCAGATTTGGCAAAATTTCGTACATTTAAACTAAGAACATCTATGGTGAAAATAGGTCAAATCGGTTCAGATTTAGATATAGCCCCCATACAAATGTCGTTCCCGATTTGACATTTTTCTCTGTAGAAACCACATATTGTACTCGATTTTCTTTAAATTTGGCACAACATCTTATAATCTTACTAGAAACACCTGTGGCTAAAGCGGGCTAGATCGGTTCAGATTTAGATGTAGGACCCATACAAATGTCGCTCCCGATTTGAATTTTGCGCTCTAAAAACCATATATTGTACCCGATTTTCTTTAAATTTGGGACAACGTCTTATAATCCAACTAGAAACACTATGCAGAAATTGGGTAAGATCGGTTCAGATTTAGATATAGCCCCCATACAAATCGCTCCCGATTTGACTTTTGCCGCTTTAAAAGCCACATATTGTGCTCGATTGTCTTTAAATTTTGCACAACATCTTATAATCTAACTACACAAAACTATGGTGAAAGTGGGTAAGATCGGTTCAGATTTAAATATAGCCCAAATTCAAATGTTGCTCCCATAGGTTTAACCGATTTTGGCCAAACTATACATTTTATATTTCACCTATTTCGTTCCAGGTTTCAATATATCCTCATACAAATGTCTTTCCCGATATAAAATTTTTTGTCAAACACATACATTTACTGGAACAAAAAACCTTCCCGTTTTCACTTTTTCACCGAATTGAATTGTACTCGGATTGAAAGTGGAGTGTATCATGGAGTCGGCCCCGCCCGACTTTAGCCTTTCCTTACTGGTTTATATATATATTCAATTAATGAAATTCATTTGTTATTAGTTTTCTATATGATAAGGCATATAGTTAAATAAATTACACCAATTTTCGTCCTCTACGCCATTTAAGGCATTTATTATTTCCCACTCAAATAGAACGGGTTCACCAAAATATCGTAGCCTATATTCTTTTAGGATGGGGCATTTTCCCAAGAAACGTTTCATATCTTCCTCCTCATTCAGATTACACAGGAAACAGATGTAATTTGCATAATTTTGATGAAAATTGTTGTTGTTTAAAATTATAAGACCACATCTAGCTTTAAATATTAATGATATTTTGTTACTTCCATAGGTTTCTTTGAAATATGTTTTGCCAATGTTGTGATCGAGTGACTTGTATATCCTTGTGTTACTTTGTAGTGACTTTATCCTTATATTTTGCATGTTGTTGAGTTTTATATGCTCCAGTAGTCCGATAGCCTTATTAGACTAATCATTTTTGTTCAGGTTTGTTTTAGTCCACTCTAACCCATATGTTCTGCTTAGTTCATTTAGGTCTTTAGCCCAGTACACCTTATTTTCCAATACTTTCCAAGACAATTTGTTTGGTAGCCTATTTGTTTTGTATTCAAGAAAGGTTTTGTGAATATATCTAAGATGTAAGTTAAGAGTGTATAGATGACTACTGTCAATAGCAGTCTATAAAATTATTCAGTGGCAGCTTAAAATTTTTTTTGATAAAATATAACTGCAATTTATCAACTTCTTCAAAAAGTGATCCACCCCATACTTGTGCAGCATAGCTTTGAATAGCTCTGCAAACAGCCTGAAAAAGTCTCCACTTTGCGTCCAGAGATATATGATTTTTACTTAAGTACTCATTCCATGTCGCCATAATACTATTTTTTGCTGCATTGTTTCTGGTTTCTAAATGTTTTCTAAAGCTCAGTTTTATTTGAAAAATATAACTATAAGTCTTTGGTGTGCACCAGCCTTAAGTGACATACCTAAATCTATATGGTCGGCCGCTGCGGTCAATATTGGTTACATTTATTCTTATGGTAGCTACATAAATCTGCAGTGGCTAAAATTTAAAAATCAAACTGTGATAATGCGGCTAAATCGTGCTGAGTTAGTTCGAACTTGAGACGGGCGCTACTCACGTGAATTGCGTGAATCACGTGATTCACGCGTGATCGTGAGCAAAATTTATTTTACTCACGTGAGCGTGAGTCAATAAACACTCACGCGCCCATCTCTAGTTCGAACCCCTTCATCAATTTTCAATTTAAATCACTAAACCATATGGCGTATACTTGATATCGACGTAAACATCAGTAATGCTTATACGCCGCTATTTTAACCAAATACGTTCTGCATTGAACTGCCCTCATATATTCAAGTTGAATTAATGATTTACTATATTAACTTTATGTATTTTAATAATACAATAAAGAGTATATATATTTAATAAATTATTGTATATTATCGATTATCAATTAATCGATTATCAATTAATTTTCATTATATTTTCTGGTGTTCCTGCGTTGCATATCTAAATTTATTTAATAGCTTGTGATTTGTGTGTATGGTGTAAAGTATAAAAAACTACAAAGTAAATAGAGCGATATCGTAAATTTTATGGGCTTGCATTTATTGCACTTTATCACAACAAAAACAAACATTTAATCCAATATTCCCTCATCCTTCAACCGACTGCACAGTGGGGAATTTTTGTGAGTAGCAAAATTGAAAAATGTGTATAAGCTTGGGAGATAATTCAAAATAAAATGTTTGTTTTTTATACTCTCTATTCAAGAAGGGGGACTTTATTTCTAAAATGACAGGACAAATATCAAAAGTACCCTCGACAAAAATTGAAATTTTAAGTAAAACAAGTAAACAGCATTAATTTCGGCCGGGCCGAACTTTATATACCCTCCACCATGGATTGCATTCCACAGAGGCTGTCGATTTTCATAGACGTGCAGTAATATTACAGGAAAATATATTTTGTTTAATATAGCCAAACCAAAACAAAAATTGGAAAAATAATTTTATAAATAACTATATTATAAATTTATTATTTCAAGCCACGCTTATAAGACAAGGTTACCAATACGTTTACACTATATATACATCGAAACAATACTTCAAGCAATTCAAAAAATAAATCTTCTTATATTTCCAAAAAAGCTAAAATACAATAAATATTGGTAGATAGTTGGTGCTACAGTTTCTATTTTAATTCCAAAGGTACTGATTTTGAAAATCCATTATTTCACGTACACAATGCAAAATAACTTACTTCATGATTCAGCCAATTTTTGCCGTAAAACTACGAATTTGGATTTTTTTATTTTGCGTGTCTATGCAGTCAGAGGAATGTATACACCGAATTCCATGATTCTAGCTGCGGTTGGTACCATTTTTATCCCCTTTTTCCAATTTTACAACCTCATGAGTACGACTATCCAAAATCTCTTTATTGTATGTGTCTACTCAATAAGAGGGATGTACACACCGAATTTCATCATTCTATCTACAGGCGTTTAGTTTGTACTATTTTTATCCCTCTGTATACATTATATCCCTTGAAAGTACTAATTTGGAAAAAACCTTTTATTTTTCGTGTCTACGTAGTCAGTCATAACTCTAGCTGGTTGGTAATATTTTGATCCCCTTTTTCCATTTAAACCCAAAAAGTACGATTTTCGAAAAAAAATCAAGACACCAATTCGCATTAAATTTATCTGAAAAAATATGTTTCAAGTTGTCATGCACGGATGTCTTGATAAATCTTGTTTGGCAATATTTGAAAA